>SJYW01043857.1:195960-213969 GCA_006410735.1 Raphicerus campestris
GGAAGCCCCCAGACAAGCCCCCGCTAAGTTAGGAGGGCCCTGCTCTGGCCCTGCCCAGGCGATGGCTCCGGCTGCTCCCCCAGCTCCTGTCTCCCTGTGACCTGGGTGCCGCTGGGCCCTCCCCTCTGGGCCCCCCCACCCCAGACACAGGAACGAGAGCCCTGCGCCCGCCGCAGCCCAGGGCAGAGAGGGAACTCCGGGTGGCATGCCTGGGTCGCACGGGCACAGACAGATGCCCCCAGAGGGCTCTTCCCCAGGGTCAGCGGCGTGGAGGGCTGGCCAGCCCCAGGGAGAGCTCCTGGGCCCTGCCTGGCTGTGCAGCAGTCCCCACTTGCTTGGACTGTGAGGGGCTGAGGGGTTTGGGGTTTGGCCTCGGCTGGGGGTCGCTATGCATGGAGGCAGCGCTTGACTTCGGGCGAAGCCGAGAGGGCTGGGGGATCCCCAGGCGCGGGTGGCAGGGCGGGGACAGAGCGGCTCAGCGGGGAGCCCTGTGGTCAGCCTACCCTGGCCAGTCCCTCAAATTCCCGTGCCCCTCGAGGAGTCAGCCGAATGGGTGGAGCCCAGCGAGAGGGCTGAGACTGCCCCGGGCGGCCCAGGCAGACCGTCTCGGGTGCCACTGGCGGGCAGTGATGCCCGCGGACCTGGGCGTCTCCATGAGGCGGGCGCCAGCGGGCGTGGCCACAGCTGCCCGGAGGACAGGCGGCAGGGGTGGGGCCTTGGGTGAGACAGCGCCCCGCGTGGTGGGGCCGTGAATTGCTCCGGCCTCCCCTGCAGCGGACACTGATCCCACAGCCCCGGAGGCTGGAGCGTCACGATCGATCGGGCGGCCGTCGCTCGGCTTCGGGATGCTGGGCTGCGTCCCGCCCGCCTGCAGAAGCTGCCTTCTCGCTGCGTCCTCGCGGTGGAGGCGGAGAGGCCTCGACGTGAGGACGGCAGTGCGTCCCATGACGGGAACCAGCCCTCAGCTTCCCACAAAGGGCCCACCGCCTCCTGATCCCATTGCTTGGGCTAGGGCTCCAGCCCCTGAATCTGGGGGGCCCGAACGTCTGCTCTGTCTGGGGTTTCCGGGTCCCACCCCACCGCCGGGAGGGGCTCACTGACCACGTCCGGAGGCAGCTGCCAGGGCTAGGCCCACGCCTCCGTGGCCTCCTTGCTGGCCGACCCACTCCCGCCCAGCAGAGGCCCCCCGGCCGTGGTAACGGCGTGCCAGGCGCAGGGGTGCGGAAGCTGGGGCTGCGGCTGCGTGCCCAGCTCGGGTCATGTTTACCCTCAGGAGCCCGGTGCCAGGCCCCCGCCCGGCCTCTCGGCCCTGAGTTGACTCGGGCCCCAGGATAAACACCCATTCAGCTGCACAAGGCCCCTTTGTCCAGGGCGAGGCTGCTGGCCTAGGACGCTGTCCGGCGGCCCGTGTCCTCACCGTGGCCAGCCGCCCCTCGTGGCCTTGTCTGGGCAGACGCCGGGTGCGGCTCAGAGGCCCCAGCTGGGGACAGGGCCTCGGGCGGCTCGTGGAGTGGCAAGCAGCAGGGGGCAAGCCTGCGGGCCCTTTTGGAGTGAGCCACGTTGCTACAGCCTCGGGGGCCCCTGCCCTCCCCAGGCACACGTGGGAGGTGTGGGGGGGCAGTCCCGACACTGCAGGCATCCCTTGCTCACCCTGGCGCCTCCGGGTGGGCTCACAGACCCCTGGGCAAGGCGTGGCCAGCCAGGGGAGGGCCTGGTGTCGGGAGGTGGCTGGCTTGGGCCTCCAGGGCTGTCTTGGGGCTGGCTGGGGTGACTGGCAGGAGCCCCAGGACCCCGCAGCCCTGCAACTGGCTGTTTTCGGGTGCCGAGGACACCCCTCCAGGAGTTAAGCAGAAAGCAGCCGGCCTGGGCCAGGGTCCTGCAGACCCAGCCCAGTGGCTTGGCCCTGACGTGGGAGCCGCGACAGCTTCTTGAGTGCAGGAGGGCTGCGTGTGACTCAGGTCAGGAGAGGCCTGCTGACTGTGTTACTGAGGATGGGGGAGTTGGGGGACCCACAGGGGACCCGCGGGCTGGACAGGAGGGATTCAAGTACAGGCCTCGGGGATCCTGGGGCTGGGAGGAGTGGTCCCCAGTCCCCGGCCCTGTAGCTCTGAGTGCTGAGAAGAGGCGTGCTGTGCAACTGTGGGGCCACAGGGGCGCCGGGGGCAGTGTGGGGGCCGGGCATTGCCAGGGTCCCATCCTCCAGCAGCGTGTGGCCGGCAGCGACCCCTGGTGGCGGTGAGCATGCCACGGCGGCCCCCCAGGGGCCGGCCCTCCTGAAGGGGTCGGGGGGGCCTGCTGCCTCTCTGTGGGGACCCCTGCTCCCTGTGCTGGTGGCCCCCGCCTTAGGACGGCGCCATGGGCTTGGGGTGGACGTGCAGACCCTGGGGGTGCCCTGTGGCGGTTCCCAGGTTATGTCGTGAGGAATAACCGCTCCAGAGCTTCCTTGACCGGTGTCTAGCCAGTGGTTTGCCTGCCCCCTCCATGGTCTCGCTGCCCTGCAGGCTGGGCCTGCTTGGTTCAGAGGGCCCCCGGGGGCCGTCCGGCCCTCACTGCCCCCAGTTCAGGGACCCCGGCCCCACCCCCGCCCCATGGGAAGGGGCCCAGGAGGAAGACATGCTCAGCCTCTACTGGGGAACAGGCTGAGCCCCCACTGAGACTTGACTTCTGAGCCTTTCGTCTGTCAGGAGTGTTGGATGTCTGTCTGTCTGGCAGGGCTCTGCGGGGAGACCCCCTGCTGTGGAGATCCCCTGCCCATGAGTGTTTCCACGCACAGCATCTTCCTGGGTCTCAGGAGACTGGGGGCTTCCAGCCAGGAGGGGGCAGGGGCTGCTGGTCACGAAAGAGCCCTCTGCAGCCCTCACCGGGACAGAGGTCTGCAGCCCTCACCGGGACAGAGCTGACCCCTGCCGTGGCTGCCTTTCTTCCACGAAGGCGCTGGTCTGCGAGATCCATGGTTGATGCAGACGGCGTCCACCCCAGCACCACGTGGCTAACCAGGGGGGCCAGGGGGACTGGGGCCCACTCAGCTGACACCAGGAGGTGCTGGTGGCCAGGCAGGCAGCTGCGAGGTGCGGGGCAGGGACAGGCCAAAGACATCGAAGGGACGGCGGCTGTGGTCAGGTCAGCCAGAAACTGCCCCTTTAATGAAGACCAGGACAGCTCTATTGCTTAGATTTAAGAGAAACTTTATTTAGTTTTTTCCTAAAGCAACCTAGTTTAAAACGAATTGAAAAAAGAATTGACGTCAATAGAGAAGAAAAACCTAGACAGACAGACAGACAGACACACACACACACAAAGGGAAGACGGCAAGGTCAGGGCTGTCGTGTCAGATTCTCTTCATCTTGGAAATGANGGCCCCTGTGCCTAGGACTGAGAGGGAGGTCAGCAGCCGCCCCCGCCCGCCACAGGCTGCCCGCCCCCCATGGGCCTCAGTGAGACAAGGGCAGGTCAGCCGTGTGCCCCCGGCCTGGCGCTCGGCCGTGCCCAGCACAGCACCCCTCCCCGGGCTCCGGGACCAAGCGCCCTTTGCTGTAGAGCAGGGTTGCTCAGGGTGCCTGGGGCAGGAGGGCTCGGGGGCTTGCTGTGCACCCTGGGGGTGTCACAGAAATGTTCCCTGGGGGCCAGGTCGTCCTGGTTGAGAACCGCCATGGAGGAGTCCTTTACTATCTGATCATCTGAACTCTGCTTAAAAGAACCCAAGGGTGACTGACGCCACAGACAGAAATTCAAAATCGGCACCCAAAGCCCAGGTGGCAGTAGAGCAGGCTGGGGCTGAGCGCAGGTGTCTGCGGCCCTGAAGACGCCATCAGGAGGCTGGCGGCAGCTTCTGCAGACCGCGCGCCTGACGAGCAGCTCTCGTCTGGATTCTATTAGAATCGGTGCAGCGTAACAGAAAAAAACAGTTCGAGTAAAGCCAGGCAAAGAACCTGAGCAGATGAAGGGCAGGAGCACGCGTGCTGCTCACCATCGGGGAGCAAACCCACCACGCAGCCACACCCCGGACCTCAGGCCCTGTCTCTTATACACATCTCCACGCACTGCTGGAGCTTCTCCTCCGCCTGGGCCTTCAGCGCCTGGTACTTCTGGGCCTCCTTCTCCACCCTCTCTATGTAATCCTCGACACACTTCTTCAGCGACTCTTCGTTCTGGGAGGAAGATGGGTGCTGAGCCCTCAGCCGAGGCCCAGCTCATTTGGGGTTCATGCAGCAGCCGTGGACAAGGCCATGTGGGAGCAGCCTGCCTGTTTCCCTGCAGACAGCCCAGGCCTCCCCGACCCCCACCCGGGACCCTGCCCGCCCCTCAGGGCCCTGTCAGGGGTCTCTGTCCAGGCGCTGTGGGGGAACCTGGGTCAGGCACCAGGCCCTGGAACAGCGTGTCCTGTTCCCCGAGCCCCGGGCTCTGGGGGCTGGGTGCCCTGCTGCCTGGCGATGGGGACAGCGCAGGCCCACACGGCCACCTGGCGGGCACTGTGTCCAGCTGCCAGTGACCAGCCAAGAGCCCAGGCTGCAGGCAGAGGCAGGGCTGAGCCTGGCCCTGCCTGCGGGCCTGCCTCTCCCTTCTTGCCAGGCTCCGCACCAGGGCTGAGCCCAGCCCCTCCTCCTGCAGGGGCCCTGCCCCTCCCCGGGCCCCAGGATGGCCCAGCACCCACCGTGCGGTAGCCTTCGATCACCTCCTTCTGTTTCTCAAACCGCTTGAAAAGGTCGGAGAATGACTTTTCCATGGAGTGCAGGTCGGCCGTCAGCTGTGCCTTCTCCTTCAGGACCTTCTGCATTTCACCCTTGGCGAGCTCCTTCTGTTTCTGAGACTCCTCTGCAGGAGAGACCAGCACCTTGGATCAGTGGGCGGCAGGGCGTCTGCCTCTCGGGACCTCCCAGGGCGGACCCTCGGGGCTCCAGATGCCCAGCTGTCTCAACACCAGCTCCGCCCAGAAACCAAGGCAGCTGGCAGTGAGCTCAGGCCTGTGCCACACTCGGGGCTTCCAGCCCAGACACGACTAGTGCCCGACATCCATGGAGGCCGCTGGGGGCTGCACAGCCCCCAGGGCAGGGTGGACATGGCAGCGTCCGGGAAGGGACCCAACCTGCCTGCTGCCTCGCCACCACCGCCCCTGATGCCAGGGCAGGGACTGGCACTCACCCATCACCTGGTAGACAGTCCCCTCAAAGCTGTCCATGATCTTCCTGTGGAGGAGCGCGGAGACGTGAGTCGAGTGCCCGCGTGGACAGGCACGCACACGGCGGGGCGGCCGCACTCACCCCATCTCCAGCAGCCTCTCCTGCAGCGCCGCGCACTTGCCCCGCAGCACCTCGTTCTCCTTCTGCGTGGCTTCCACCTGCGTGGTCACATCGCACTGGTGTCTCCCGTCCCACTTGGTGGACATTCTGCGCGGGGGATGCCTCCCACCACGGGCAGGGCAGGGCGGCCTGAGGCGGGCGAGAGGTGCTGGGCACCGCAGGGTCCAGCCCCAGCCTCGCCCCATCACCCAGTGAGGAGGCTAGGGGGCGCTCCCCCAGGACCACGCAGAACCTCATGCTACGGGTTCCATGACACACGTGGGGGTGGAAACAGGACGCCCAGCTGCCACATCACCCGGTTCAGGCGCAGCGAGTGGAGCCTGTGATGCGGCCCACTCCAGCCCCGCCACACGCTCACCACCGAGTCCAGGTCCTTCTGGCTGTACTGCAGCACGTCCACGATTGGCCCCACAGGCAGCAGTGGAGCCCCGGGCCCAAGGTCACACGGAGCTGGGCCAGGCATCTGCGGGAAAGACCGGCAGGGCCGTGAGCTCCCCAACGTGGCCTTCCACCTCACCAGTTCCCCACAGCACAGCGTGGCCAGAGGCGGCACCTTGGACCCCACCCACCCCGTGAAGCCTGCAGATCCACAGCACGTGAAAGCCGGGCCCTTAGAACAAGCGTGCCTCTAAAGCAGAGGGCAGGAAGCACTTACAGGAACGCCCGGGGCTCCTGGGAAGTCCAGGTCGAGCAGCTGGGCCTCCGGGGGGCCAGAGGAAGGCACGTCCACACTGCGGGCATGGAGACCGGGAGGGAAGCTGCCCGCCCTCTGCATGAGCCCGGGGCTCTCTTCGGGGGTCGGAAGGCCCATGCTCGGGACAGGTGGGCCCCGCGGCCCGTCAGGCTGCCCACCGCTGCTGTGGGCATACAGGGAGCACACCTGCTCACCCACTGGGCCCCCTGGCGAGCCCGGCCCCGCCCCTGCCTGTCCCCGCTGCCAGTGGGGCGTACCTGCTGGGTGCCAGCCCCCGGGGACTGTCCTGCAGGAGCGGGTCGAAGCTGAGGTACAGCGACTGCTTCCTCAGGGCTGACTCTTTAAACTGCGGAGGGGCAGCAGGGTCAGCAGTCTCCCCAGCGTGCCTGCCCCATCCCTTGGGGGAGCCCAGCCCACAGGAGACGCCTCTGGGGCCTGAGCCAAGTGGTCTGGGGGCTGGGGGCCTGACTGCGCTGGGAAGAGTGGCTTCGGCAAAGGGCCTGGGGTGATGCCACCTCCAGGGGTGCAGAGCCTGCTCCCAGGCAGCGGGCCGCAACAGTGCTGGGTACTCACCAAGGGCGCCCCAAACTGCTCCAGGTAGTCCACCTCGGCCCCTGTGCCTAGGACTGAGAGGGAGGTCAGCAGCCGCCCCCGCCCGCCACAGGCTGCCCGCCCCCCATGGGCCTCAGTGAGACAAGGGCAGGTCAGCCGTGTGCCCCCGGCCTGGCGCTCGGCCGTGCCCAGCACAGCACCCCTCCCCGGGCTCCGGGACCAAGCGCCCTTTGCTGTAGAGCAGGGTTGCTCAGGGTGCCTGGGGCAGGAGGGCTCGGGGGCTTGCTGTGCACCCTGGGGGTGTCACAGAAATGTTCCCTGGGGGCCAGGTCGTCCTGGTTGAGAACCGCCATGGAGGAGTCCTTTACTATCTGATCATCTGAACTCTGCTTAAAAGAACCCAAGGGTGACTGACGCCACAGACAGAAATTCAAAATCGGCACCCAAAGCCCAGGTGGCAGTAGAGCAGGCTGGGGCTGAGCGCAGGTGTCTGCGGCCCTGAAGACGCCATCAGGAGGCTGGCGGCAGCTTCTGCAGACCGCGCGCCTGACGAGCAGCTCTCGTCTGGATTCTATTAGAATCGGTGCAGCGTAACAGAAAAAAACAGTTCGAGTAAAGCCAGGCAAAGAACCTGAGCAGATGAAGGGCAGGAGCACGCGTGCTGCTCACCATCGGGGAGCAAACCCACCACGCAGCCACACCCCGGACCTCAGGCCCTGTCTCTTATACACATCTCCACGCACTGCTGGAGCTTCTCCTCCGCCTGGGCCTTCAGCGCCTGGTACTTCTGGGCCTCCTTCTCCACCCTCTCTATGTAATCCTCGACACACTTCTTCAGCGACTCTTCGTTCTGGGAGGAAGATGGGTGCTGAGCCCTCAGCCGAGGCCCAGCTCATTTGGGGTTCATGCAGCAGCCGTGGACAAGGCCATGTGGGAGCAGCCTGCCTGTTTCCCTGCAGACAGCCCAGGCCTCCCCGACCCCCACCCGGGACCCTGCCCGCCCCTCAGGGCCCTGTCAGGGGTCTCTGTCCAGGCGCTGTGGGGGAACCTGGGTCAGGCATCAGGCCCTGGAACAGCGTGTCCTGTTCCCCGAGCCCCGGGCTCTGGGGGCTGGGTGCCCTGCTGCCTGGCGATGGGGACAGCGCAGGCCCACACGGCCACCTGGCGGGCACTGTGTCCAGCTGCCAGTGACCAGCCAAGAGCCCAGGCTGCAGGCAGAGGCAGGGCTGAGCCTGGCCCTGCCTGCGGGCCTGCCTCTCCCTTCTTGCCAGGCTCCGCACCAGGGCTGAGCCCAGCCCCTCCTCCTGCAGGGGCCCTGCCCCTCCCCGGGCCCCAGGCTGGCCCAGCACCCACCGTGCGGTAGCCTTCGATCACCTCCTTCTGTTTCTCAAACCGCTTGAAAAGGTCGGAGAATGACTTTTCCATGGAGTGCAGGTCGGCCGTCAGCTGTGCCTTCTCCTTCAGGACCTTCTGCATTTCACCCTTGGCGAGCTCCTTCTGTTTCTGAGACTCCTCTGCAGGAGAGACCAGCACCTTGGATCAGTGGGCGGCAGGGCGTCTGCCTCTCGGGACCTCCCAGGGCGGACCCTCGGGGCTCCAGATGCCCAGCTGTCTCAACACCAGCTCCGCCCAGAAACCAAGGCAGCTGGCAGTGAGCTCAGGCCTGTGCCACACTCGGGGCTTCCAGCCCAGACACGACTAGTGCCCGACATCCATGGAGGCCGCTGGGGGCTGCACAGCCCCCAGGGCAGGGTGGACATGGCAGCGTCCGGGAAGGGACCCAACCTGCCTGCTGCCTCGCCACCACCGCCCCTGATGCCAGGGCAGGGACTGGCACTCACCCATCACCTGGTAGACAGTCCCCTCAAAGCTGTCCATGATCTTCCTGTGGAGGAGCGCGGAGACGTGAGTCGAGTGCCCGCGTGGACAGGCACGCACACGGCGGGGCGGCCGCACTCACCCCATCTCCAGCAGCCTCTCCTGCAGCGCCGCGCACTTGCCCCGCAGCACCTCGTTCTCCTTCTGCGTGGCTTCCACCTGCGTGGTCACATCGCACTGGTGTCTCCCGTCCCACTTGGTGGACATTCTGCGCGGGGGATGCCTCCCACCACGGGCAGGGCAGGGCGGCCTGAGGCGGGCGAGAGGTGCTGGGCACCGCAGGGTCCAGCCCCAGCCTCGCCCCATCACCCAGTGAGGAGGCTAGGGGGCGCTCCCCCAGGACCACGCAGAACCTCATGCTACGGGTTCCATGACACACGTGGGGGTGGAAACAGGACGCCCAGCTGCCACATCACCCGGTTCAGGCGCAGCGAGTGGAGCCTGTGATGCGGCCCACTCCAGCCCCGCCACACGCTCACCACCGAGTCCAGGTCCTTCTGGCTGTACTGCAGCACGTCCACGATTGGCCCCACAGGCAGCAGTGGAGCCCCGGGCCCAAGGTCACACGGAGCCGGGCCAGGCATCTGCGAGAAAGACCGGCAGGGCCGTGAGCTCCCCAACGTGGCCTTCCACCTCACCAGTTCCCCACAGCACAGCGTGGCCAGAGGCGGCACCTTGGACCCCACCCAGCCCGTGAAGCCTGCAGATCCACAGCACGTGAAAGCCGGGCCCTTAGAACAAGCGTGCCTCTAAAGCAGAGGGCAGGAAGCACTTACAGGAACGCCCGGGGCTCCTGGGAAGTCCAGGTCGAGCAGCTGGGCCTCCGGGGGGCCAGAGGAAGGCACGTCCACACTGCGGGCATGGAGACCGGGAGGGAAGCTGCCCGCCCTCTGCATGAGCCAGGGGCTCTCCTCGGGGGTCGGAAGGCCCATGCTCGGGACAGGTGGGCCCCGCGGCCCGTCAGGCTGCCCACCGCTGCTGTGGGCATACAGGGAGCACACCTGCTCACCCACTGGGCCCCCTGGCGAGCCCGGCCCCGCCCCTGCCTGTCCCCGCTGCCAGTGGGGCGTACCTGCTGGGTGCCAGCCCCCGGGGACTGTCCTGCAGGAGCGGGTCGAAGCTGAGGTACAGCGACTGCTTCCTCAGGGCTGACTCTTTAAACTGCGGAGGGGCAGCAGGGTCAGCAGTCTCCCCAGCGTGCCTGCCCCATCCCTTGGGGGAGCCCAGCCCACAGGAGACGCCTCTGGGGCCTGAGCCAAGTGGTCTGGGGGCTGGGGGCCTGACTGCGCTGGGAAGAGTGGCTTCGGCAAAGGGCCTGGGGTGATGCCACCTCCAGGGGTGCAGAGCCTGCTCCCAGGCAGCGGGCCGCAACAGTGCTGGGTACTCACCAAGGGCGCCCCAAACTGCTCCAGGTAGTCCACCTCGGCCCCTGTGCCTAGGACTGAGAGGGAGGTCAGCAGCCGCCCCCGCCCGCCACAGGCTGCCCGCCCCCCATGGGCCTCAGTGAGACAAGGGCAGGTCAGCCGTGTGCCCCCGGCCTGGCGCTCGGCCGTGCCCAGCACAGCACCCCTCCCCGGGCTCCGGGACCAAGCGCCCTTTGCTGTAGAGCAGGGTTGCTCAGGGTGCCTGGGGCAGGAGGGCTCGGGGGCTTGCTGTGCACCCTGGGGGTGTCACAGAAATGTTCCCTGGGGGCCAGGTCGTCCTGGTTGAGAACCGCCATGGAGGAGTCCTTTACTATCTGATCATCTGAACTCTGCTTAAAAGAACCCAAGGGTGACTGACGCCACAGACAGAAATTCAAAATCGGCACCCAAAGCCCAGGTGGCAGTAGAGCAGGCTGGGGCTGAGCGCAGGTGTCTGCGGCCCTGAAGACGCCATCAGGAGGCTGGCGGCAGCTTCTGCAGACCGCGCGCCTGACGAGCAGCTCTCGTCTGGATTCTATTAGAATCGGTGCAGCGTAACAGAAAAAAACAGTTCGAGTAAAGCCAGGCAAAGAACCTGAGCAGATGAAGGGCAGGAGCACGCGTGCTGCTCACCATCGGGGAGCAAACCCACCACGCAGCCACACCCCGGACCTCAGGCCCCTGGAGCCGGGCTGGGCCCCGCCCAGAGACAGGCAGCAGTGCTCGCCGGGCAGCCCGCCCCTGAGGGCGAGGGCAGCGGTGGAAGGAGACGAGGCACCATCCACAGTGGGGCGCTGCTCGGCTGGGAGAGAAGCCTCGACTCACCCTGACCAGAGGCAGAGCACCACCGGCAGGAAGGGCCACGTGACGCCAGGGCCCCTGGGGCAGAGGAGGCTCCTGCCAGCTCCCAGTCCCTCTGGCACAGGGAGGACCCCACAGAGCGCCCCCGGGAGGCCCTCGGCCCGTGCCCTGCCTGCCTCAGGCCTGGGGTCTTCATGGGACGGAGACCCTCGAGCTCTCCTGCCCTGAAAGGCCCTGGCCGCACTACGGCGGCTCAGCCTGTCTCTGGGGTTGGGCGGCTCCCCCTCCAGGGCCCTTGGTTCACACAGCTCTCCTGGCTCTGCGGCCCGCTGCCTCCTGGGCCCGCCCACACTGAGGACGGACGACCACATACCCTCTGTGGGGTCCCGGAACTGCTCCCCACTCAGGTCCAGGGGGGGCTCCGGCTCTCTCTCAGTGGGGGGNACCCAGCGAACGGCGCTTGCGCAGCCCTGGCCCCGTCTGCAGACTCGGAGCCCCGCCGGCCTACGCTGCTGCGAGCGGTGGATGTCGGTCCCCCTCTCGGACCGCGAGGCCCGCCAGTGACGGCGACTTGAGGCGGCGCGGGGCACGCTTGGCTCGGGGTTGGCGATCTATCCAGCGCGAAGAGCCCGGTCCCGCTGGCGGCCCGGCCGGCCGTTCGGGGTCCCCACTGGCCCGGAGCGCTGGCTCGCCGTCGCCGCTCTTGCTGCCCTGCCTGGGGCTGGCTGCGTGGCCTTGGGCAGGCCTCCTGCTCTCTCGGGTCTCTCTGCGGCTCTGCCCTGTGCGATCGGTAGGGCGGCAGAGGCCCCCAGGCCGAGCGTGGTCCAAGGCCAGAGAGAAGGCTGGGCACTCGTCCATCTGAACCCAGTGGCAGCTGTGGTCGGACCTCGGAGGGGGTCCCCAGATGAGGCTGGCGGTCAGCGCTCCTGCCTTTAGAAGGGGCCCTGCTCCACCTCTGGCCTTCCATCCTGGGGGGTGGCGGGGATACTGACCCAGGCCCGCAGGCGCACTGGACCCAGCAGCAGACAGGGCCCTGGCACCCCAGCTCAGGAGCAGCTCTGAGGCCGGGAGTCTGCATGAAACTGAAAGTCAGTCAGTCGTGTCCGACTCTTTGCAACCCCATGGACTCTATACAGTCCATGGAATTCTCCAGGCCAGAAGACGAGTGGGTAGCCTTTCCCTTCTCCAGGGGTCTTCCCAACCCAGGGATCAAACCCAGATCTCCCACATTGCGGGCAGATTCTTTACCAGCTGAGCCGCAAGGATAGTCCGTTTGTTTCAAATGAAATGGCTCACTAAAAGGGTGCAGACAGGAGAAGGCTCCTCCCCCAGGAGAGGGGTCGCTGGGCCTGGAGCAGCCTTAGGGACCATGTGGTCCAGAGGCCTCCCATCTGAGTTCCCAGGCTCTGAGCTTGCAGGTGGTGAGAAAGGGTCTGATGGGAAAGAGCCCCTTTCTGCCTGTATGCTGACTCGGCCTGGGGGCAGGGAGAAATTGAAGAGGGCCCCCAGCTAACCAGGCCCCGCCGTGGGCCCCGAGGCCAGACGATACATGACAGAGATGGGGCGGAGGCTCTTTCAGACAGGATCAGGGGGCTGGATGGGGTGGGCGACAGGCACCCCCATGAGGCAGGCTCCCAGGCTGTCCACGGCGGGCCGGCAAAGCTGCAGCTGTCCACACCGCCGTCCTCCTTGTCTGACTCAAGAGTCAGACAGTGCTGGCCAGATGTCCAGGACCAGTAGCTCTGTGATCCAGACCAGAGCAAAACACAGACCCCTGGGAGTACCTGTGCAGAGGATGGCAGCTGGGTCTTTTTTCTAGTCCATCTGGACCCGTAATGACCACCTCAAGTCACCAAGGTCCCACTTCACAGCATAGAAGCCCAGGGGAGGTGGTGAAACTCACACTGGAGGTGGGTCTGGAAACCCGCCACTGGGAGCCAGGGTCCAAGTCCTCCTCGGGCCCAGCACTGGCCTTGACAGCCTCTGGGGCCAGGTGGGAGGTGGGCAGAGGTCTGGATGCGCTGGGCTCAGCAAGCCCAGCATCAGTTCCGGGTGCCGCTCGTGCCCTCGGGCACTTGGCAGCCTGGGGCCTCCCTCCCGGACACGCTGCCCTTTGAGCTCAGGGCTCCAGGCAGAAAGTGCCCTGTGCTCCAGGGGGGTGGGGGTGGTGGGGGCCTGGGAACTTGGGGACCAACATTGTGGGGCAGTGCTCTTGGGGAAAGACCCTTCTTCCAGGGCAGGAGGGTCCACAGACCAGTGGGTGGGCTGGCAGTGGGGGTGGCCGCCCGGCGAGCAGCAGGAGCCTGGACTTGCATAGACGCCCCCCCCCCACCCCCGGCAGCCTGCAGGGCTCTGCTCTGTCCGGTGAGGCCCAGGGCGCAGGGCTGAGACTCATGGCTGAGGGGGACTGCAGAGCCCCCGGGGAGCCTGGCCGGGGGCCCTGCCTCGCAACAGCCAGCTGAACCGTCAGGTGAGGGTGCGGAGACAGGTCTGCCAGGGCCTCAGGCAGGAGCAGATGCGCATCTGGGAGGAGCTCCGCTTGTGGAGGTGGCTTCAGGCTGGCCTGCATGCTAACATGGCAACCGGGGAGCGAGGAGCCAGCGTCTGAGGGGGCCTCTGCTGCTTCAGCCACACTGCACTGGTCTNCGCGCATCTGGGAGGAGCTCCGCTCGTGGAGGTGGCTTCAGGCTGGCCTGCATGCTAACATGGCAACCGGGGAGCGAGGAGCCAGCGTCTGAGGGGGCCTCTGCTGCTTCAGCCACACTGCACTGGTCTCCCCCCAGCAACTCAGGGCAGCACCCCGGACCCCTCAGGACACGGCCCACCCGCCCTGGACCCCATCACCGCTCGAGGCCAGTGTAGAGGTGACTCTTCGTGTCAGCTCGCTGGGTCACTGGGTACCCAGACACTTGGTCAAACACTGTGCCCTTAGGGTTGCTGGGAGCATGTTTTTAGATGACTGACATTCACATGGGTGATGTGACTGTAGGCACAGTGAAGCAAGCTCACACGGGCACACACGGGCGCCCCACCCCCGCAAGTACACTGCCAGCTCTGAGGTCACTGTTTGTCTGGGAGCCAGGCCAGCAGAGCGGGTTTGTCAGGACCAGGCTCCTCCCAGCCCTTGCTGCGCCTGTTCAGCGGAAGGCTACCTCCTGCTACAAGGCAGCTGCCCAGCTCCCCTCATCCACTCTGCATCCCAGCCATAGGGAAGTGGAGGGCACACCTTCCCTTCAGGGCAGAACCTGAAGTGGGTCATAGGTCACTGGGCTGGACCGAGTCACATGGCTACAGCTACTGAGGAAATGTGGCCTTGAGCTAAAAATTCAGTCCCCTGGGGGGAGAGAGAAGGCTGAGCAATGGGCCGCAGGCCGTGTCCTAGAGGAGAGGGGACAGCGGGCCGCGTCCTAGATGGGGCCGCCCACCAGCACTGACTCACAAGGAAGCCGCAGTCACCCAGCCTCCGAGGTGGCAGTCCGAGCACTCAGGCTAGTCTGAGTCCTTGAGTCAAGGACCAGGAAGGAGGACACCCCACCCCTACCCGGCGTCGGCCGTCCTGAGGCTGTGACCACAGGGCCGGGCTGCCCGCTGCCTGCCACCTGGAGGGGTGCCTGCCTGAGCGACGCGGCCCCAGACCACAGAGCCTGGCCTGGGAGGCCCGCAGCCTCACCTCCTCTCCCTGAAGCCTTCAAAGGGGCACTCGCGGTTCGGGGGTCTCCCGGCCTGCACACCGTCTCGTCCTCCACTGCGGGTGCGTCCCAGAACGCAGGAGGAGTGACGGACGCGGCCGTGCTGATCTGAATGCTGAGCAGCCCAGCAGGAGGAGCAGGCCCGCACGTCCCGACCCTGGCGTTTGCTCCAAAAAGTCAGAACAAAAAATACGTAAAGAACTAAAACAGCTAAACACTGTGAAGGTGCGACCGCCCAGCACGCGCTCCGATGCGATGCGCTTCCTTTCAAGGGGCCCAAAGGATCCCCTTTCCTTTAAAGCCCAGTCATTTCAACAGAGGTGTCTCCATGTCGGTCACTCAGCCAACACACCTGGGAGCGTGGGGTGCCCTTCCCAGATGTTTCAGCTCCGTCAGGAGCGCTCACCGCCCCAGGGTAGCATCTTGCAGAGCCCGGCGCTGGGTCGTGACCGGGGATCCAGGGCTCCGTCCTTGCTGTGGGTGCCCTGGGGCCCGGCGCTGCCGCAGCAGGGCCTCTGCCATGCTCCAGGAGCACTCACACGCGGGGTCCTCCGGGAGCACCATGCTGGCTCCAGGGGTAGTGCTGGGTTTGAGGGGAGTCTGAGTACTTTCCAGAGCAGCTGCACCGTCACCCCGCCTCCAGCCCTCCAAGCGTCCCCTGCGCGGTGCTGGCCTCAGGCACCTGGCTGGTTGATTGCCAGCCGGCTCCCTCCACGGGCAGCCAGCCAGCCACACTGGGCGTCCCCCCACGCGCTCCGCTGCCACCCGTGCGTCTCCAGTGCGATGCCTCTCTCCGCACGCCCCGGCCCGTCCTCCAGTTGGACTGCTCCTTCCTGTGATTTGGGGGAGTCTCTGCACATCCCAGAGGCAAGCCCATCGCGTCCACGCTTAGCAGTCATCTTCGCGGCTGGTCCTTCTGCATCTCAGCAGGGTTTTGCCCAAAGCAAGTCTTTCATCCTCATGGGGCCCCGTTGAACAAATTTCCCTTTAACTGAGCGTGCTCTTGGTGTCCAGCCTAAGCACTGCCTGGACCTAGAAATCCATTTTCTACAAGTTCTATACTTTTGCACTTTCCGCTCAAGTCAGATCCATTTTTTCCCTACTATTTATTTGATTGTGGTGGGCATTCAGGACCTTAGTTCCCTGACCAGGGGTGGAACCCAGACCCCCTGCACTGAGAGAGAGGTCTTAGCCAGAGGCCGCTAAGGGAGTCCTGGCGCCTGTTTGCAGCCGAGCTCCGTGTGCCATGCAGCTGAGGAGCCAGAAGGTGTCGCTGCCCCGCCAGGGCCTCTCGCACGGTTTGGCTTCTTGTGGGCAGGCTGGATGGCAACTTGCTCCTGCCCAACCGGAATGACAGGCCGCCGTCAGAGGTGGGCCCCCACCACGCCATGTCCACCCGCTCTGGTGAAGCCAGTCCACCCTGTGAGGGGCGAGAGCGACCTCTGGACTGTGAGGCCCCCCGACCACAGCTATGGGTGTGGGTCTTCCCGGGTCAAGCCTTTGGATGACATCGCAGCCAAGACGCAAGGACCCAACCAAGCCGCGAAAGCCAGGGACGATTAAGACCGTCTGTTAAGCCAGGAAGCCTGTGGCAACTTGTCCCACAGCGGCAGGCAGCTGTCCGGCCTCACACCGGCCGTGTCGGTGGCAGGGCCCCTCTCGCCACTCTCGCCCGAAGGAGGGAAGGTGGCTTCTCCACCCTTTTCCTAGAGAGCACGGCAAGCTTGCTGACGACCATCACACCCGGAAACCCCTGGAAATCGCCCCTGCTGCGTGCCCCTCACGCGGCTTGGTGCTCACTCAGGGGGAGCAGCAAGCCCTGGGCTCCAGGGGCATTCCCTCCCCAGGCAGACTGGCCACGTCCCAGCCTCCGGGAGGCAGCTTTGCGCCCGTGTGGCGGGCGCCTGCCTCCTAAAGGCCTGCATTGTTACTTTCGTTCGAGGACCACCCCGCCCTGCCCACTGGTGAGAGTTAATGGGCCTGGGGCTTTTGCTGACATCTTAAACGGGGCCCTCGGCCACCACGCCAGCTGCCGTCAGGACGTCACAAGGTCCCGCGTGCGCTCTCCTGTGATCCTCAGGGCCGGCCTGCTGGGAGGTGCTGCTACCTGGTGACGGCCACGGGGACACGGAGGCCCCGTCACATGGCTGGAGAAGGTGGAGCAGGCACCGACGCAGGGCCGCGCTCCACGTGCGCAAGCCGACATGCCTGCAAGCGCCAGGCGGCGGGCGCTGCGGACCCCGGACATAGCGCCTTCTGGGAGGTCGGCCGCCGCACCAGTGCCAGAGCCTGCGCTTCCTGCACGCTGCACCGAGGGGTTTCCAGGAAAACCTCACAGGCCTCTCTGAAGTGTGTTTTACAAAGTGGCTTAGACTCCAGTAAAACCTTTTTTTTTTAACATAAAAATTACATAGTTTTATGTAATTACAAGAACGCAACAAAAGTCTGAAACAAACAAACAAAATCCTCAAGACTGTCTTTCTTTTCGTCTGGCAGCCTGGCTCTCAGTGGCAGCATGTGGGACCTAGTTCTCTGACCAGGGATTGCACCCAGGTCCCCTGTTCTGGGGGCTCTGGGGGCTCAGTCTTAGCTACGGCACCACCCGGAAGTCCCCAAGATTCTTCCTTTTCTTAAAAAAACGATGTTTCACTAATGTGTTCATTTCCTCGCTGCTGCTCAGGCCCTTCTCTAGTTGCACTGAGCAGGCGCTGCCACCCACCCCCACCCCACCCCATTGCGGGGCCTCCTCCTGTTGCTGAGGACGGGCGCTAGGTCTTGCGGGCTTCAGCAGCCGTGGCTCCCGGGCTCCAGAGCACAGGCTCGGCAGCCGGGGCTCTCAGGGTTATCTGCTCCCCGGCAAGCGGGATCGTCCCAGACCAGAGATGGAACCAGTGTGTCCTGCATTGGCAGGCGGACTTCCTCACCACAGAGCCACCAGGGAAGGCCCCTTCAAGATTCTTAAGCATAAAATACACACACAGGTGATTAAAAAGGCACACGCCCCTCCCCAACCCTGGTTCCAAGGAAACAGCTACCGGCAAGGTCCTCCCAGTTCAGCCTCTGCCGTCCTGTGACTTCACCCAGGAGGACTTTTCGAGTCAGCCTGCCTGGGACAAAACTGCTGCCGCAACCCCTCCCTTAACCAGAAGAGACACCACCGGGGGACGCGCTGCCGTTGGCTTGGGCAGGCTACCTACTCACGCGGGAGGCGCCATCAGCATCTTCCGCCCAGAGAGGCAGAGGGCCGGCAACTTGATGGCAGGGTCCCAACGGGCCAGCAGAAAAAGACGACGTCCTGGCCCAGGAGCAGCACGGGCCGCGGATGACAACCCCGATAAGCCGACCACGGCTATACACGGGAGACAGGAAAATGAATCTCCGCTGGCGACAAGATCACAATCAGCCTGGTGCGCTGAAGAATTAATCATGCTGGCCAAATGTAATTGAGTTCTGACACCTCTGGGTTCGAAGTACAAGAGTCAAGAATAAAGACCAGTCAGTCCCAGCCGATCGGTTACTTGTTACACTCACATGGAAAGGCCAGATTATGTTAACAGCACTACCAGGCAGGAACTGAAGTCTGAAGACAGATTTCCTCGGTGCTTAGGAGCATTCTAAAAATATAGATGTGACACCAAGTGGTAGCTGGGTGACTCTTCTAGAACCTGAGTCAGGTACCATGCCTCCCACCCAAG
>SJYW01043857.1:215522-236753 GCA_006410735.1 Raphicerus campestris
CCCCACCCCATTGCGGGGCCTCCTCCTGTTGCTGAGGACGGGCGCTAGGTCTTGCGGGCTTCAGCAGCCGTGGCTCCCGGGCTCCAGAGCACAGGCTCGGCAGCCGGGGCTCTCAGGGTTATCTGCTCCCCGGCAAGCGGGATCGTCCCAGACCAGAGATGGAACCAGTGTGTCCTGCATTGGCAGGCGGACTTCCTCACCACAGAGCCACCAGGGAAGGCCCCTTCAAGATTCTTAAGCATAAAATACACACACAGGTGATTAAAAAGGCACACGCCCCTCCCCAACCCTGGTTCCAAGGAAACAGCTACCGGCAAGGTCCTCCCAGTTCAGCCTCTGCCGTCCTGTGACTTCACCCAGGAGGACTTTTCGAGTCAGCCTGCCTGGGACAAAACTGCTCCCGCAACCCCTCCCTTAACCAGAAGAGACACCACCGGGGGACGCGCTGCCGTTGGCTTGGGCAGGCTACCTACTCACGCGGGAGGCGCCATCAGCATCTTCCGCCCAGAGAGGCAGAGGGCCGGCAACTTGATGGCAGGGTCCCAACGGGCCAGCAGAAAAAGACGACGTCCTGGCCCAGGAGCGGCACGGGCCGCGGATGACAACCCCGATAAGCCGACCACGGCTATACACGGGAGACAGGAAAATGAATCTCCGCTGGCGACAAGATCACAATCAGCCTGGTGCGCTGAAGAATTAATCATGCTGGCCAAATGTAATTGAGTTCTGACACCTCTGGGTTCGAAGTACAAGAGTCAAGAATAAAGACCAGTCAGTCCCAGCCGATCGGTTACTTGTTACACTCACATGGAAAGGCCAGATTATGTTAACAGCACTACCAGGCAGGAACTGAAGTCTGAAGACAGATTTCCTCGGTGCTTAGGAGCATTCTAAAAATATAGATGTGACACCAAGTGGTAGCTGGGTGACTCTTCTAGAACCTGAGTCAGGTACCATGCCTCCCACCCAAGACCCCCACCCCAGACCACACCCCTTGCCCTCTGCTCCAGGCAGCCTGCCTCCTTCACCACTTATGTCCAGCTCAGTCCACGCCTCGGCCGCAGATTATTTACAGTGCTCCCAAAGCTCCCCAGTCTCCCTCTCCATCAGCACCGGCCCAAAGTCCTGGTTCCATCATGAGCACAGGCTCTGACGGACAGAGTCCCCTAAATCCAGACTTTGGCTGAAGGTCCTCAGGGTCTGAGGACACCTGAACAAGAGACAACTTCCCTGCACTCTGTCCCAGGCCCCGTCACACACACCCGCCGACATGCGACAGGCCGAGCCTGGGGCCGCTGCTGCAACCACTCCCATCTGGGGGACCCTAGAGTAGGGGCACGCAGGAGGGCTCCTCGGAATAAGCCCTCTGCCTCAGGACAGGGTCCTGCGCGCCTCAGATGGGAAGGCTCTCCAGCTCCAGTCCTGACAGCCACTCTGCTTCACTAAGGACCTCCGCCGCCGCTTCTGGGGAAGGCGGGCCGGGACCAGGAAGGGCCCACCCCCAGGAACCAGGCAAGCAGGGGCACCTCTGTGGCTCTGCCTAGAAACCCCACCCAGCCCATCAGGCTGTCTCCCACGCCCGCGTGCACAGGGCGGCCAGCGGTCACTACAGAGCGTGGGTCCGCTTTGCTTCGGTTCCCACTGCCCCCACCCCTCCCAGGCACTGAGGCACCCCCACCCTGCACTCCTGGCCGAGCCCCTCGAATGTGGACAGTCTGGCCACTGGCCTCCCACCTCTGGGCGTGTGCTGGCCACACCCTGGGGCCAATGCTCCCGGTGTTAGACCTTATGGTCTTTTTTNAGACCAGTCAGTCCCAGCCGATCGGTTACTTGTTACACTCACATGGAAAGGCCAGATTATGTTAACAGCACTACCAGGCAGGAACTGAAGTCTGAAGACAGATTTCCTCGGTGCTTAGGAGCATTCTAAAAATATAGATGTGACACCAAGTGGTAGCTGGGTGACTCTTCTAGAACCTGAGTCAGGTACCATGCCTCCCACCCAAGACCCCCACCCCAGACCACACCCCTTGCCCTCTGCTCCAGGCAGCCTGCCTCCTTCACCACTTATGTCCAGCTCAGTCCACGCCTCGGCCGCAGATTATTTACAGTGCTCCCAAAGCTCCCCAGTCTCCCTCTCCATCAGCACCGGCCCAAAGTCCTGGTTCCATCATGAGCACAGGCTCTGACGGACGGAGTCCCCTAAATCCAGACTTCGGGTGAAGGTCCTCAGGGTCTGAGGACACCTGAACAAGAGACAACTTCCCTGCACTCTGTCCCAGGCCCCGTCACACACACCCGCCGACATGCGACAGGCCGAGCCTGGGGCCGCTGCTGCAACCACTCCCATCTGGGGGACCCTAGAGTAGGGGCACGCAGGAGGGCTCCTCGGAATAAGCCCTCTGCCTCAGGACAGGGTCCTGCGCGCCTCAGATGGGAAGGCTCTCCAGCTCCAGTCCTGAGAGCCACTCTGCTTCACTAAGGACCTCCGCCGCCGCTTCTGGGGAAGGCGGGCCGGGACCAGGAAGGGCCCACCCCCAGGAACCAGGCAAGCAGGGGCACCTCTGTGGCTCTGCCTAGAAACCCCACCCAGCCCATCAGGCTGTCTCCCACGCCCGCGTGCACAGGGCGGCCAGCGGTCACTACGGAGCGTGGGTCCGCTTTGCTTCGGTTCCCACTGCCCCCACCCCTCCCAGGCACTGAGGCACCCCCACCCTGCACTCCTGGCCGAGCCCCTCGAATGTGGACAGTCTGGCCACTGGCCTCCCACCTCTGGGCGTGTGCTGGCCACACCCTGGGGCCAATGCTCCCGGTGTTAGACCTTATGGTCTTTTTTTTAGGACCCATCGCCCCAAAGATCACCGAGACTCAGATTCGATGCAAACAGCAGGAGGATTTATTGGGCCGGCGCGCCGGGGTTCAGTCACCTCCAGGGAGGAACGAACCCTGAACAGTTGTTACAGAGCAGTTTTTAAGCATAAAAACCACAAACAGGTACAGATGGGGTGGGGACAGTCTGATTGGTGCGCAGGTCTTAATCCTTACAGGGACACGCTCATTTGTTATCAGGTTGAAACTGGCTGGTCAGACCACATTTTGACGGTTAGCTGTTTCCTGGGAAAAACAATTTCCTGGAAAGTCCCCGAAGGAAAAATAACCCGAGAAAGCCTAAAGGCCACATTCCATGAGATAAGAAAACAACCCCCCTGGCAAGCCCCTGAGAGAGCCTAAAGGCCACATTCCATGAGATAAGGACCTGCTCTCAAAGGTTTAGCAAAAATTTAACTTTTCCTCTCATTCCCCTCTTCTTGTCCAGATTTCAATCTTGAAATCATAGACCGAGGTCTCCTTGGGGAAGTGCAGCATACTGTTGTCTCAGCATAAGTACTTGCACGGTACTTATTCGATCCCTGATGAACGAGATTAATCGGTTGAGGATACAGGGTCCTATAGTTAGGAGGAGGAGTAGAATGATTAGTGGCCCCATCAGAGTGGACATCAGGGTGGCAAACCACAAGGTTTTGTTGAACCAGGACTCAAACCATCCTTGGGCGTTTTCCCTTTCTCTCTGCCTATTCGCCAATCTTTTTCTTCTCATTTATGGAGTCAGTGATGACCCCAGAGTGCTCTACATAAAAACATTTTTCCCCTAATGCAGCACATAGGCCCCTTGAGAGACTTCATACTCAAGATACTTTTTGGGAATTGGGGCGGAGGTCTCTTTCTTCTGTAACTTCTTCCTGCTGTGCATGGGCGTAGGCCTGCCTAGCAGAGAAGAAGTCTCTCTCTACCTGATCTAAGTTGGGGTTTTCCACATCTGAAACCAGCTTTTACCCTTGTAGTAAAAGCAATTTAGTTGGCCCCTCTCAGAGATGAAATAGACAAGGGCCAAACAGCAGACCCAACAGGATGGTCATCTCCGGTCCCCGGAAACAGAAGGCAACATTTGGGATGAGGGTTGCAGGGTTTGTGACCCCTTCTGATTGGTTGGTGGTGAGGCAACAGAGCTGTGCTCCAGGAATCTTGTGTTCAGTCTGAAGTTACCATCTTTTACCTGGGTGGGGGCTCAAAGACATTATTTTGAAAATGGTGGCATCTAAGCCTAAACATGACTCAGAAAACTCAGGTGTTTAGCAATACAAGGCCTCATCTGAAAGTACACCCATAGCATCACCTAGTTATTCCCCAGGATATCTAAACCATAGCTACTCTATTTTGACTTTGAATTGTAAACTTTTTCTTAAGAGCCAAAGATTTCTCCGTTAATGACGTCAGTGTTTCTCTAGGTATGAGAGGATGCAAGAATTGGGACTCATAAAATCTTCTCCTGAAAAGATCTAACTATCTGAAGGGCTGTTTTGCCAGTTTTTCCCGGAGCACAGAGTGCCTCATTCCTGATTTTCACCCTAAACTCCTTTCAGGGGCATTCAAAGTCAGCAGTAGCAGCGGCCATGATTTAATCTTCGTAGATGTAGATGTAGATGGCGAGTGGCAGTCTTCAGTTGGCAGAGCCCCTTTTTGCTCATAAACTTGACCACGATTTTGAGGGGGGCATTTCACGACCATTTTATCCCATGGTGCTGAGAATGTCCATTCTCAGGTTTGGCAAAGATTCTGTTGACAGGCCACTCAATGTGCTGTTACTGGACTAGGCCATAAAACAGTATCTAAAATTCTCTGGACCACCTGTCTTACTAGCTTTTTGGTCCAGGAAAGTATTTCCTCTTGTTGCTTCCTCCCATGTCCAGAGTTACACTATTACCATTACCGATCTCATATGGGATCATATATTATTCTACTAGAGGCTTTATACACATTTTTGACAGTGTAAGAAACAGCAATTTTGTAAGACAGGTGAAATACGAATAACATAGCAAGCAGTATTAGTAAAGTCACAAGTAAGACTTATGTTAAGAACTTCCATCAAATGTAGCCCCGTATATCTTCAGGTCATCTGACTTAGTCTGCCCTGTAGAATCTTCATCTTCCAGGGAAATTATACATTGGCACCATCTATAAAAGGCACATAGCCCAGTTTTCTAGTATTACTAGACTGATTATCTTTAGTATGATTTAAATTTTTCTTTTTAACACAGAGGAGATTTTAAACCTAAATTACGGTAGCCTGGTATTATCTATATAAATCCATCTCATAATTGTGGGAGATTTTCCCCTCCTTTGCGGAAACTTTTCTTGTTCTGATTGAGCTTGGGTAATAGAAAAAAGCTCAAATTTATAGCCAGAGTCAGAGCAGGCATTATTAATTGGCCCAGTGAGGGGATCCTATCTGGTAACATCATAGTGACCTGAATATGACTATAATTTTTAAGTAAATTTTTAGGGCCAACCAGTTAGAGTCTGGTAGTAGAGAAATTTACCAAAGTAACCCAGAACTAGACACAGGTAATTGGCCACAAACCCAACAACTGGATTGATTCTTAAAACTAGCATAGGATCAGGCCTATTATAGAAAGCATTTGACTTATATGCAAAGGTTTAAGAAGTCAAGAGAACATAAATGATCATACGAATCAGGTCCAGCATCTCGGGGAAGCTGTCTACCTCTGATGTCATCGTCTGCTCATCCTGATGCAGTGTAGTTTCTCCTGATAAAAGTGTTTTCATCCATATTGGAGACAGTCCTTTAAATTATGTCTTTTTCCAGTCCTGGCTGCAGGTCATGAGGCATCTGGTCTTCATCCAAAGATAGATTACTGAGATAAGCTTCAGAAACAAACTTAGGGTGTTCAAGAATTCAGTTAAATTTTACATTAACATCACACAACAGCAAAGAACTATCTAAGAGATGAGTCTTATTAGATGCAGAGCTCCATTAACAAACTGGTATTTAACATTTTGAAATATCTTTTTTTCCTTAAAGTTATCCTTATTTTTATTAAATATAAACAAATTAAGGCTAGTTTGTCTGCACAACAGGTCTGTTCTTACTGCTTTTGGTCTGATGATTTTTATAACCATAATTGATTATAAGTTTTTTATTTTGCTGAAACATTTATAGAGTCTCAGACTGAACTTTTAAAATAAAACAGGGCTGGGAAACTCACACCAAAGTCTTATCACAGATTTTGCCTAACAAATCTAGGTGAATTTTTTTTCTTTTTAAGGTCTCAAAATATTTCTTGAGATTTTTGTACCCATGAGATAACCTTCTTAACTCATTTAATAAACTTACTGGAAGCCTAAGAACTTCCAATTTTTAGAGGAGTCAGATAGAAAATATAATTGTTTATAACGTTTAATTTTACCGAAGTATTGCCATAATTAGTTTGAGAGGAAGATTTTCCCTACTCCCTGAACACATAAGATTCAAGCCCGTAATTTTTCAGACAGAAACCATAAAAGTTATAAGCATATTCACTGGTTCATTCAGTCCTTCTGTTAACTTGTGTTAAGTCATCAGGTTTTTCATTAAAATACCAGGACACACCAGAATGTTAAAAACTCCATATAATTTCTAGGATATCTGTATTAGTTATTTCACCATATATTATAACATGAGCAGATTTATTATTTATTTGATAATCTTTTTTATGTAATTTAACCAACCAAATAAACACAGTTTAATGTCTTTCTTTGGGATGTTTCAGGGGCCCTCTGAAGCATCCCAAAATTAGCTAGAAATCTTATATAAGATAAAATGATTTAGGAAGCTTTGTCAACAAATAATCAAAAAAGGCCAAAGTAACAAGAGATTTCAGAGCAGATCATTTAAGAGATAAAGAAACTTAAATCTATTATCAAAGGCAGTTCAATATCTGAAGAAAAGGTGTCCTCTTATCAGAGAAAAAGCTAAATTCAAGTTTTTGCACCAGCTTAGAAGGAAAGTGAAGTCGCTCAGTCATGTCTGACTCTTTGCAACCCCATGGACTGCAGCCCGCCAGGCTCCTCCGTCCCTGGGACTTTCCAGGCAACAGTACTGGAGTGAATTGCCATCTCCTTCTCCAAGGGATTTTCCCAACCCAGGGATTGAACCCTGATCGCCTGCATTGTAGACTGAGTCACCAGTCAGTACTTTACTTAAAAGGTAAACTTAATTAGCTTTATGTTAAACTTAGTCCTAACCATATACAAAACTCTTTCCTCATGGTTCACTTTTCACAAACCTTATCCCTTTCTGTACCCATTACTGCATTTTCCATCCTAAAAAGCCACCTGTAAGGCAGGCTTACTTCATTTTCCCTTCACAAAATGAAATTTCACTCCTCATACCTTCTTTACTGAAAANAGAGAGCCTAAAGGCCACATTCCATGAGATAAGGACCTGCTCTCAAAGGTTTAGCAAAAATTTAACTTTTCCTCTCACCGGCTCCCATGGCACATCTGGCTCCCAGGGCACTCAGGTGTCTCCCAACCTCCACCCCGCCTGGCGGCCCTCCTGCCCTGTGCCTTGATGCCACATTTACTCCCTGTCCCCAAGTACCTGAGCGCAGGCTTGGAGCGCCCGTCTGTGTCCCCCCGTCCATGAGGCTGCTGGACAGCGCAAGATCCATGCATGAGACGAAACCAGAAAGGGATTCTGCCCCTGCAAAGCACTTTGAACACAGTGGCGAGAGGCCACCCCTTGTTTAAAGGGAGCTGTGTCACTTCCAAGGAGGTGGGCACAGATGCAGGCAGAGCTGCAGAGATGTACCGTGGGCAGGCAGCCCCTCGGGCTGCAGGGTGGACTGTACAGCCCCGGCCTCCCAGTGCCCGCGGGGCACACACTCCCTTCAGGAGCAGACTGGGGCCAACAGGCGCACAGAGGACCTGGCTGGCTCCACACCCAAGGTCTGGACCCCGCTTCAGCGTGACCAGGACCCCAGGGCAGAGGTGCAAGCCGACTAAAAGGAGGTCATTCACCATCTCTGTGTTCACCCTCCCCGTGCATGCGCCCAGGACCTACGCAGACGTGGCTCCTCCCAGCACAGCCAGCAGCCAGCAGCCAGTCCGTCTGGCGACACAGTTTAAGTCAGTTAAAGGTTTTTATTTTTGCAATGTCATTCCATACAAAAGCAACAGAAACATAACAGTCTTAGGAAGTTTACAACTGAATATACGAACAGAAAATCTGTACACATTATCCTTTACAGCCATTTTACAAAGCGAATTAACTGATTATAAAAAAATTCTAATCCCTCTGCCGCCTTAACTTTTGCAGTATTAGGTAGAAGGCCCACTTAGTGCTATTTACAAGTACCAAGTTAAGACTGTGTAACTCACATAGAACCCATCACCGTATCAGCTCAGCTTGATGTCTTTGACTATTCAGTGCTCTGTATGAGGAGAACCCCATCTTGATATGCTGACAAACAGCCAGAACCCTAACACTTTCCATAGAGATGGTAAAGGAGCCAATTATGAGAACATGCATTCAGATCCCAGTACAGAGTCGAAGCCAGACTGGTCCCAAGAACACAGTTAAACCCAAACCAGCCATCTGACAAGTAGCAGTTTCACATCTGCAACGTTTAGCAGGTAATGTTAAATCACTCGTGGAAAAACTACGCTACACTTTCCAGGTAAACGTCAAGGATGCTGGAGATGAAGTGATTAAAGTTGTTGCAAGACTGCTTCAAGTTAAATTTTCCTCGAATTTAGTTCCATTTACAATTTAAAACATGCAGCGTACACTCCCTATACATAAAATTAACATTTCTTAAGAAAAGGGGGGAGAACACTTCCCCTTGAGACAGCAAGCTATTAACAGGAATCTCAGTTACAAATGAGGATGCGTGCTGGGCAGTCGGCCTCCAGGTGGCGCCGGTTAGCTCATGGCCGAGAAGTCTCTCAGGGGCTCCGTTAAACAGGCCTCCAGGTCAAACTCGTCCTCCGCCTGGCGGTCCACGTGCCTGACTTTGGTGGGAGTACCGCAGAACATGTCCTGGAAGACAGGAGCACAGTCTCAGCGGGCCCTGGGGCACCGGACCTGCTGCTGGAGGGCACTGAGAAGTGCCGCTCAGCCTCTGGGGGACTCAGACTCCCCAGGAATGCAGGGAACGCCGGGAGAGAATCCAGAAGTTAGTTAATTAACATTCGCAGATAATGTCCAACTTTAGCTGACCTCAAATTCCAGCCCCCAACCCTGCCCCATGAGAAACCAAGCAAGCCTTTAAGGGCCTCTGAGCCTCAGCCGCTCAAGGCGCCAGGAGCCTATGTGGACAAGCCTGGATGCCATGGCTCAAAACCAGGCAGGGAATCCCCCTCAGCTCTGGCCCTGGGTTGACGCAGCCTCACTCCACCCCGAAACAGGGGCCAAGGTGTTCAACCTGAATCTAATCTAAGGGGCCAACATGACGGCCCCCCACCGAGGAGCTACCGTCTCATGGGGGAAAGCAGGAAGACTACTCTAAACTACAGGGAATTAGGAAGACGCGGCCATCAACCCCGTAACCCCGATTAAACTCCAGATCAAGAGAGAGAAAGAGGCCTGTGAAGAGTCTCACCGGGGCACACCGGCAGCTGGAGCGGCCTGCTCGCCGGCACTGGCCTCCTGTGCGCAGCGCAACGCCGGCGTCCGTGCTCAGCTGAGCAGCCCCCCACCCCACCCCGCTCCTGCAAGAGGCCCGCCAGCTCACCTGCTCCCAGCCAGACTGCTCTCCCACACCCCCAACTCCGCTTCGCCTCCCCCTGGAGGCCCCGGGACCCCTGCCTCTATCTGCACAGCCGCTCCTCCCAACTTGTCTGATCACAAGCGCACGATCAGAAGCATGATCAGAATCCGTTTGCTGAGCTGGGATGAAGGTCACTCTTAATCCAGACCAAGGACACCACGTGCTGAGATCATCTGGCATGGGTTTCTCTGTAGCACTGTCTGCGCTGGAGTACTCACTAAACTGGGATCCTCCTGTGGTTAAATATCCTGCTTTAATTTGACAAGTTTCCAGGTTACTAGTCCTCAAAAAAGCACTTGCGGTAACTGTATCCCTTACCAGTACCTGTCTCCTTCTACGCTGGCGTTTGCGTCACCTCTGACACCTCGCACAGTCACAAAGAGGACATGGGTGCGGGCGGCCCCGCGGCTGGAAGCACAGGCGCCCGCTCCCTAGGGCGGCAGGCGGCGGGCAGGAAGGCAGCTTGTACCTGCTCCTCAGCTGTCCACAGTACAAGCTGGTCTTATATAAAGTCTGAATTTTTCACGAAAACATTTCCTTCTTCTAGTTTTTAACCTGTTTTTCCGTTCAGTGGGCAGGATATTTATACATGCAAGTACTGGAGGCAGGCTCCATACCAACAAGTGAGAGCTCAGTCACTTCAGTCACGTCTGACTGTTTGAGACCCGATATACTGCAGCCCATCAGGCTCCTCTGTCCGTGGCATTTCCAGGCAAGAGTACTGGAGCGGGGTACCATTTCCTCCTCCAGGGGATCTTCCTAACCCAGGGACGGCACCTGCATCGCAGGCAGACTCCACCCTGAGCCTCCGGGAAGCCCCTGCGATAACAAAGGGCCCCTTTGCTGTGACGTGCTGTGCGTGTGTGGCTTGTACACATGCAGAGAAAAACTCGCGCTCCATCAGTGACCACAGTTAGAGACGAAGGGTTCTGCACACTGCTTTTCATCTTTCGAGGTTCTTCCTACCCCAAAGCATGTACTTTTTAAAAACTGGCAAATGTGGGGAAACTGCTAGGCCCAATGCATTTCTCCACTTGTGACAACTAAGTGGTGATCCCATACCAGCAATTCACCAGCACAAACTATATAGCCTAATTAACACTAATGACAGAACAAAAAAGACCTTCTACTTTTAAATGAAAATGGTGCAATTGATTAGTCAGACTGAACCAAAAATCTAAAATAAGGATCCATCAAATCCAACATTTCAATAAAGTCAGAGAATGAGGTAAGGACCCCTTCTTCTAAGCATCAGAATCAAATTTCAGCCTGCACTTCAGTTTATCAAGGGGCATATAAACAATTAACCCAAAACACCTGTGGGAGATTCACCCAGGGAAAGGCACTTACGAAGTTGTCCTGAGAGCTCGTCTGGGACTCAGAGCTGCTTTCTGCGGACTCAGTCTCCATCTCCCCGAGGTCCACAGGGTGTCTGTGCAGTGAACACACGTGTCAGCCAGCACGTGAGGGAACCAGGGGGCACGCGATGCAGACGAGCACGCCAGGCCAGTCCCGTGAGACCCTGCCAGTGCCACGCCGCCACGCGCGCTCCCAGTACCTCCTCCGCCCTGAGGAGGGGACGCCCCCTCGAGTCCTCCCTGAGGAAGGCTGGCAGCGGCCACCACGGGCACAATGCCCACCGCACTCAGAGCACACAAGCAGCTGCCCACTCCTGCGCGTGGCCAACTGTCTGTACACGCCCACAAGCATCCCTCTAAGCAGGTGGTGAGTAAAGCTGTCTGGGGGGACACATGCTGACAAACCAGACTACACAGCGCCACTCATGTTTCCGATTTCCTGCTCACAGAGAGAACGGGAAAGAAACCAGGCATGCCTGTGAAGTGAGGCCAACTTCATAAAGACGTGCACCAGACGTCAGCTCAAACCTGACAGTTTCTAATAAACGTCCCCAGCTCAGAGCAGAAACTCAAGACACTTGGACAACTAACTGGGCGTCTGAGGGAGGCAGAGGTTCAGACGAGGGAGCTGAGGAGAGAACCACAGGCCAGCCTCCGTCTCCCCGCCCAGCCGGCATCCAGACCACATGGCAGAAGCTCAACCCGAGGCCTTCTCCACTGAGCAGACTTTAAAAACAAGAGCCTTCCACAGGCGAAAAAAGAGAGGAAGCCTCTCGGGTTCACACTGCTGTTCAGCCACTAAGTCGGCTCTGACCCTTCTGCAACCCTGTGGACTCAACACTGGGATCCTCTGTCCCTGGGGTTCTCCAGGTGAGAATACTGGAGTTCTCCTCCTCCAGGGATCCTCCCGATCCAGGGGCTGAGCCCGCGTCTCCTGCAGCAGTGGGCAGGCTCTCTGCCGCTGAGCCAGCTGGGGAGGCCCGGCCTTACTGAGAGCAGCTGCCTCACGAGCTCGTGTTAGACTCTCCCGCACAGCAGAGTGAAGCAGCTGCACAGCAGCCTACTGGTGCTGTTTAGTCCCTACGCCATGTTCGACTCTGCAACCCATGGACTGTAGCCCCCCAGGCTCCTCTGTCCATGGATTTCCCAGGCAATACTGGAGTGGGCTGCCACTTCCTTCTCCAGAGAATCTTCCCGACCCAGGGACCAATCTGCCAGTCTCCTGCAGATTCCGTACCCCTCAGCTGCCTAGCTCAACATAAACTACTCAAGCTTTTCAAAACGTTTTATCTTAAAAAACAAAGAAAACCCCATGTACCTCTACCAAGATCAGTTTGGTATAGCTACAGACAGTAAGTCCAACCCAGGAAGCACATCCCTCCCTCCAGCGCCTCCCGACGCCCACAGCGCCAGCTTCAGACACTAGCAGAGACAAAACAGACGGGATGCAGGGTGGCCTGCCACACAGCAAGAGCCGCTGCCGTCACCACAGACGGGGAGGATGGGACTCCACAGAGACATACATTTCTTGTAAATCACATCCTTCTTCGGCTGGGGGATCCCAAAAATGCAGAGCCACCTTCCAGAGTCTGATCTGCTGGTCCCACGACCGCCGACTGTACTTCTTGAATTTGTTGGGGGTTTTGGGATGAACGCCAGGCTGTCGAAGGTGCCTACAGGGAGAGAGGGGTGATGCTGCTGCACAGCTAGACCCACGTGTGAACGCGAGCTGACCGGCGCTTCCTCGCTGACTGCTCTTCCCTCGCAGTCCACGCTCCAGCAGAGGACACCTGCGCTCAGCCCAGCAGCTCCCGTGGCCTGTAAAGCTCCCGCTGCATCCTTGTGCGGGAAGCAGGAAGCATGCTGCTGACGTAGACTGGGTGAGGCTCGTGTTCTTCTCTAGTAAAAGCTTTACAATCTGCAACCTGAACTAAACTTTCCCCGTGATGTACAGTAACAGTCTCACATTTACAAGACAGCTATTCCTGACAAACGTTACCTAACATTCTAAATTATGAAAACGTTACACTTGTCTTCATGTCCTTGGTTTCGCAGTCACCAGCATATTCCTCTTTATATAAGTGCCTGAAGGCCATTAATAACACAGCTCTCAGCAGGTGAACTACACCCAGAATCAGATTCGCCACCTACGCCCGCGACCTGGCCAGCTTACGGTGGCGGCGCAGGCCTACCTGGGGACTTCTTTAATGTAGCGGTCGTAGGCGATTGTGTTCTTCCCATAGTTGATCTGCTTCTGTCTTCGCATCAGGACACTTTCATCCGTCTCCAAATCGGCTGGCCACGCAGACACAGACTCCTTCGAATCCGAACTAAACAAAATGAAATTAACACAGCAAACCTCACAAATAAGATCATCACACAAGAAAATGTATCGACACAGCAGCAGAGCACCTGCCCGCTGGGCTTCCAACTGCATTAACTCCAGAACAGTCTAGAATCTGAGTATACGGAGATTTAGTACAGGACACGTATTTCAGATCAGTGGAGAACAGAAAAAATAGAAAATACTATTGAGAGTAAGTATATCACATTCACTTGTTCACCTTGTTTTTCAGGGGTAAGTCAAGGGGTTATTAATTAGAAAAGAAATGATTACATAGCATTTACCTTCCTGATGATGACTTTCTCTCTCTTCCAAAATCATTGATGAGTAGCTTCCTTTTATATCTGAGAGCAAAGTAAATAAATATTGCTGGTTTTGCAAAGGTGCGGAAATCAACACAATACTTCTAGAGCCAGAAAGCCTGAGGGTGTGGTCTGGTAAGTGGATTAAGCAACAGTCACAGTAAGGTGGCTTCTTTTATTTTCAACCTCCTTCAGTCACCATTCTCTGGTGAGAAGATAAAGCTACTTGCCAAGACCATACAGGATACTTAAAGCAACCAGTCCTGAAAGAAAACTACTGCTTCCGGTTAAGTAATGAGACCACGGAAATTTATCTCTCTAACCCTGAAACCTTCAGGAAAAACTAAATGTGAGTCTTTACTTCTAATACCATAATCACCCATTAACGAGACACATGCCTGTTGGGCACTGCTCACCTTAGGAAAACTGCACACCTTCCCACCCCCAACCTCCTTCCTTGTGGATGCACCCGGAATTTGCTCTCTAGCACAGCAACAGACAACACCCAACTTTGCAAAGGTATGTCACCAACCAAAAAACAAAGAACAATCTAACCTGGAAACTGCCTCTAGCGAGAGGTTCACAATAGGGTCCAAATGAGGCCACATACTGTGGCGCCTCATCACCAACCAAAAAACAAAGAACAATCTAACCTGGAAACTGCCTCTAGCGAGAGGTTCACTATAGGGTCCAAATGAGGCCACATACTGCGGCGCCTCATCACCAACCAAAAACAAAGAACCCTCTAACCTGGAATCTGCCTCTAGCGAGAGGTTGACCACAGGGTCCTAAAGAGGCCACACTGCGGTGCCTCACCCTGTCCCAGTCCGCGGGGGGCCCGCTGAAGTCTGGAAGCCAGGAGACAGTGTGTGTCTGGAGCCATCGCACGAGAACTGAAACACTAGTCCCTGAAATCATTTTCTGTAGGATCTCATTCTTTCTGGAACCGTTTCAGGTGTGACTAAGGGATCCCCTGGTGGCTCAGAGGGTAGAGAGTCTGATTGCAATGTGAGAGACTGGAGTTCAATTCCTGGGTGGGGAAGATCCTCTTGAGAAAACGGCAACCCACGCCAGTATTCTTGCCTAGAAAATCGCACAGACAGATAAGCCTGGTGGGCTACAGCCCATAGGGTCGCAAAGAGTCGGACATGACTGAGCAACTTCACTTTCACTTTCAGGTGTAACTAAAGCCCATTTTCCAATTTTCAGGCTGTTGGTGTGTAGTGTGAGCCAGCTGCCTTGACATACAGCAAGCTCACTGCTTACCCCTCACCTCCTAGTGGGAAGTAAGGCAGACCACCACCATTAAAAGCTCCATCACCTGTCTGCTCAGAGGCAGCAGCTTTCCATCAGAAAGAGTGTGATCCAGGGAGGAACAAAGAGGAGCTCAACAACAGGAGGGTTAAGACAGACAGGGTCTCCCTGCATCAAACAGGTGCTGGAGACGGTCCCCAGCAAGGGGCAACAGTGGGGTATCAAGACACGCAGCACTGGGGCTCCACGGTCCAGTGGTTAGGACTCTACACTCTCAGTGCAGGAAGCACGGGCTCACTCCCTGGTCAGGGAACCAAGGTTCTGCACGCCACGCGCAGTCAGAAGAAAAAAACACACGAGCATAAGATCAGAGTTGTTATAACCTGTGAGCAACACAAAAACCGCACACACCAAGCCCAACAGCCTGATTCCTCACAGCGGAGAAAAATCAGCACCCATGCAAACACAACTCTCTCAGAATGCTGGAGCCCGTCAACCCCCAGTTCACTCCTCTACCCAGGCAGGTATCTGCCCACACACGTTTTTATGTCTGAGAGAAATTAAGTGGCCCCGTAAGTGGCCATAGCCAAACCCAAGCGTGCCCGTGTCCTTTCCAATGGAGGCAGCTCTGAACACCACTGACCACCGCAGACAGAGAGGAGGCGTCTGGCCCCGCTTCCCTGCTGACGGTGCGGACAGACCTTCACCTCTGAATTAGGAACCAACAGACTCCTGGCTCAACATACTTCAGTTACTCTCACGCCACAGCATTTTAAATCAAGGCTCATTCAGTGGATTGGATGGAAGAAAGTCCCCAAAACACCAGGGAGCATGTCATCCTGGGATAAGCAGGGGTGAAGAATGCCATCATCTTCTTAACTGTAAGGAGCTGAGGAAGAGGAAGTAGCCTGAAATTGAACACACACAACTTTGGGCAGGCCTGCAAAAGGTTCACAGATCCCAAGTCAGGGACTTCCCTGCACTCTGGCACTTCTGAGCTGTTCCTGAGGCAGGTGTCAGTCAAGGGCACACGCCTTGGCTCTTGGGAGCAGCCAGGGCGGCAGGCCAGGGCACACAGCCACGGCTGTCTGCAGCCCGCCAGCCACTGCCCACCTCCAGCCACCCCAGGACAGCCCCAAGACGCTGGTCCGCAAACGCCAGCGGGCAGGCTCAACTGAAGGGCTTAAGGTTCCCATCCAGCAGGCCTGAAAACCCACATTTCCCACAGGTTTCCAGGAGCTGTGATGTGGCTGGTTGGGGGCCCACCACTACTTTAGGATATGCCTCAAATTTTCATATACACTTTAAAACACCACGGATAACACGTCAAAGTGGCCTATAATATATACCTTGCGATTTCTCTGTTAACTCTGGTCCTCATTTCATCTTCTTCCACTGCACTTGCCCAGTCTGAACATCTAGAATGGGGCTTAGGGCCCTCAGGAGTGGTAAAGCTGCAAAACAATGAAAAGGCACATTTGAACCACAACACAGCTTTCAGTTTCCTTTCGAATCACACATCAGGAAATTTTCTGAGGTTGTTTGGAGAGTGCCAAGGAAATGGGCTCCGGAGTAATCAGCTCCATTAACTCCCTAGTCCACCGAGTTCCAGCAATTCACTCCAAGCCTCTCTGGGCTCCGTTTGTTAAACAACCGTGCACTCCCTATGTGCCAGTGTCGGCTAGATCGTGAGGACACAGTCCATGGGGGGAAAGGCAGACCAAGTCAACAGGTATCATCAGCTCCAAGAAGTGCACTTATTTAATACAGCTTTTTCTGTAAAAAGAGTTGTTTTTTAAAAAGGGTTTTAAAGAAAGATTGCAGCTACTACATTCTCAGTGCTAAGCAGAGTGACCAACAACTAGTAAATGTGGCTACTATTTATTTCCAGATGCATGCAATTAACGGTTCAGAATATATCACATCATAATTAAAATGTGGGAAACAAAAATATCCTTCAGAGCTCTTACCACATCAGTGCTTTGTCTGATAAAGGCAGCCCTAGAGTTGGATACATTTAATCTAGGAGCTGAGTTCTATCTAGAACTCAAGGAAATCTTCAGTCAAGTTCAGGCAATTTGAAAGCATGGGGCTTAATGCCAAGAATTCTGGCAGCTAGAACTGTTGGTATGTCTGTTACTTATAGATAAGGTGTAAACTCACATTTTTATCTTTCTTCTTCAACTTTCTATTGGCCACTACTGGCACATCAGAAAGAGGAGCTACCTTCAGCTGCAACAGTAAGCGACTCTGTATATTCCAGCTGAAAACTCCATGGCATTCTTTGAAAATGCAACAGCAATAACCAAAGAATAATGCCCTTACGTAATTATCATTTCTTCTCTTAGTTACCCCAGCCAGAAAAACTCAAATCCTAAAAACACATTTTCACAGTATAAATATGGTTGGCAGGGTCTGAAATCAAATTAATGAACAAGTTAAAATGACTCAAACTTGTATTGCAGACACAGAGGAAAATCAACTGGAGGTGCGCCCAGGGTTAGGCCTCAACTCTGCAGTGTGTCAAAAGGCCCAGGTCTGCATTTCCAGCCGTAACAGGTGCCTCAACCTTTAAAAGGCGCTGAAAAGACTCTTGAGAGTCCCTTGGACAGCAAAGAGATCAAACCATCAATCCTAAAGGAAATCAACCCTGAACATTCATTAGAAAGACTGATGCAGGAGCTCGAACAATGTGGCCAACTGATGCGAAGAGCCGACTCACTGGAAAAGACCGATGCTGGGAAAGACTGAGGGCAAGAGAAGGGGGCGACAGAGGAGGAGATGGCTGGTTGACATCACTGACTCAATGGACATGAGTTTGAGCCAGCTCCGGGAGATAACGGAGGACAGGAAAACCTGGTGGCTGCAGTCCGTGGAGATGCAACACAACTTGGCAACTGAGCCACGCCTTCACTCCATCTCACAGTTTGGCACCTCAACAGAAACTGCCTTTTGTGGAGCTGAGACTCACGTTTTAGATTAGGCAAAGTACACCCTCCACCTCACCCTAGCTTGGGATGAGAGTACTTGTGGGGAAAGTGCTCAAATGGGAGATAAACCTTTATTTACACTCTGAGCTAACGTCCCTCCAAAGGGATCAGTTCTTGCACCCATGGAGATGTGGATGGCTCTGGCAACCCACTCCAGTACTCTTGCCTGGAAAATCCCATGGACAGAGAAGCCTGATATGCTACAGTCCATGGGGTCGCAAAGAGTTGGACACGACTGAGTGACTTCACTTTCACTTTCCATTCTCCAAGCACCTGCATGCATTTTCCACTGCCGCCACGGGGGACTGTGGGAACAAAAGCACCCAGAACAAATGGCAGGGCAGTGCCCCAGAACAGGAGCACCGCTGCCACAGGAGCCAGCAGGCCTGTGTGGCTGTGAGCCAGGCGGAGTCCCAGGGTACAAAGGAACTTTAGAGCAATTAAGCAGTTAAGGACTTAACATTTTGTCTTCAGTTAAAAGGGAGATCACTGCAGGGGTCAAAGCTTGATCTCAAAGATAGCTTTGTGATAATGCCAAAGAATGTTCAAAGTACTGTACAACTGTGCTCACTTCACATGCTGGCAAGGTAATGCTCAAATCCTTCAAGCTAAGCCTCCAAAGTATGTGAATCAAGAACTTCCAGACGTATAAGCTAGATTTAGAAAAGGCAGAGGAACCAAAGATCAAATTGTCAACACTGACTGGCTCATGGAGAAAGCAATGGAATTCCAAAAAAACCTCTACTTCTGCTTCACTGACTACCTGAAAGACTTTGTGTGGAAAATTCTTAAGAGATGGGAATACCAGACCACCTTACCTGCCTCCTGAGAAACCTGTATGCAGGTCAAGAAGCAACAGTTAGAACCGGATATGAAACAACGGTCTGGTTCCAAACTGGCAAAGGAGTACAATAAAGCTGTGTATCATCACTCTACTTATTTAACTTATATGCACAGTACATCATGCAAAATGCCAGGCTGGATGAAACACAAGCTGGAATCAACTGCCAGGAAAATATCAATAACCTCAGATATGCAGATGATACCTAAATGGCAGATGATACTTAAATGGCAAAGTGAAAAGGAACTAAAGAGCCTCTTGATGAGGATGAAAGAGGCGTGAAATGGCTTGAAACTCAACATTCTAAAAACTAAGATCATGGCATCCAGTCCCAACACTTTATGGCAAATAGATGGGGAAACAATTTTCTTGGGTTCCAAAATCACTGAGGATGGTGACTGCAGCCATGAAATTAACAGACACTTGCTCCTGGGAAGGAAAGCTACGACAAACCTAGACACTGTATTAAAATTCAGAGATATCACTTTGCCAACAAAGGTCCATCCATATGGTCAAAGCTGTGGTTTTTCCAGTAGTCATGCATGGATGTTAGAGCTGAACCATAAAGAAGGCTGAGCACCAAAGAACTGATGCTTTCAAATTGTGGTGCTGGAGAAGACTCTTGAGAATCCTTTGGACAACAAGAAAATCAAACCTGAATATTCATTTCAAGGAGTGATGATGAAGCTCCAATACTTTAGCCACCTGATGTGAAGAGCCAACTTATTGGAAAAGACTCCAACACTGGGAAAGATTGAAGGCAGGAGGAGAAAGGGGCAACAGAGGATGAGATGGGTTGCATGGCATCACCAACTCAATGGACATGAGTTTGAGCAAACTCCAGAAGATGGTGAAGGACGGGGAAGTCTGGAGTGCCGCAGTCCATGGGGTCACAAAGAGATGAACTCCACGTAGCAAGTAAACAATAACCCATTCCTCAGATCTAGCCCCAAGGCTGTTAGAGCCTCTCCTCCTCTCACATCTTTCCCCAAGATCCTCCCCACATCTCTCAAATCTTTAAGTCACATGTATGCTGAAAACTCAATTTGTGCCCCCCGACACTGACTGTTAGATGCTGCTCTATATCTTTTCTTTACTCATCTGAAAAACTGAAAAGCCTGATTCATTCCCTAGACCAGGTCTGGTCCACACCATCCTCTTCATCTTGGTAACAAGGTTTCATAAGAGACCAAGGTCTCTAGGTCTCAAAGCTAGAGTCGTCTTTGACTCATCCGTGCACCAGTCCCTTAACCCATCAGCAAGTATTGAGAGTCCTGCCTTGGAAGCCTACCCGAAGCCACACACTCCTTATGCATCTCCACTGCTCAGTCCTCACCGCCCCACCTGACTTGGCAGCTGTCCCCCACCCTTGACCTCCTCCAGCCAGTCCTCATACTAGCTAAATGCATCCCCTCCTGAGGGCCCCAGTGTGTGGATCCTCAAGGGACCACGTCCCATCTCATCCCGACGGAGGCCTTGCCAGACCACGGGTCTGAAGAGCATGCTGGCCTTCACCACCGGACACCCCTGCGTGTACTCTTCAGCCCCTCAGTTCCCTGAAATACCTTGTCTGACTTGCTGACCCACCTGTGTCACAGTATAAGCAGAACAAAAAAGAAACCATGGTTGGCGGAGTGTCTTAACCTCCCCAGCACGCTGCCCAGGCTAGAAAACACTCAAGTAAACTGCAAACTGCATGAGTATGGCCCAGGCTCCTCGAGGGGAAGCGCCTCAGGAGCATGAGGGTGGAAAGAGGGTCCTGGAGCTTAAGTCTTGGTTTGCTTCCTGGCGCCCACCTTCTGTGACTGCTACAACACCCAACTTTCCTGACTCTCACGGGTGAGCCTGACTCGCCCTGTGGGGACGTCTACGAAGGTTCTGGAGGCCCTCAGGGCCATCCTGAAACCTAGCAGGGCCCGCTGCCTGAGACTGAGCCCAGTTTTTGTTGACACCCGTCACTGAGACACCTCCTCGGCTCCTCAGGGTCCTCCCGGTCCTGTTGTGACGCACAGGGGCCAGGACTGGTCAGGGGTGGTGACCCAGGGGCGCCCCGACTCGCCGGGTGCGGCAGGTGAGCCGCCGGCCCCCGCGGTCAGTCGGTCAGGGCGGGGACCCTCGGCCCAGGCCCCGGAGCCGCCGCAAGGGGCCCACCTGTCGGGTCTGTGACCGCTGGGCGGCCTCGCCAGGCCCTCGGCGTCTTCGGGCTCCCGGCGCCTCCCGTCGGCCGTGCGCTTGCGTCCGAGGCTCCAACGCGCGGGGGGCGGAGGGCTGGCGACGAGAGACCGCGTCAGAGCGAGGTGGCCCGGGACCCCGTCCGGACCCCGCCGGCCGCGCGCCCGCCCGGGAGCACCCGGCCCGCGGCCGACCTCACCTGGCGTCGTTGTCGCGACGGTTCTCGTAGCCGGCGGGGCTTCGCGGCCTGCAGGCCATGGCGACGCGGCGAGCGGGGCTCCCGGGGTCCGGCGGCGCGGGAGGAAGACGCGAGCGGCCCTCAGCGCGGCGCCGACTGACGCGCGCGCCCCGCCCCCAAC
>SJYW01043862.1:0-36319 GCA_006410735.1 Raphicerus campestris
TCCTGGGTGTTCATTGGAAGGACTGATGCTGAAGCTGAAACTCCAATACTTTGGCCACCTCATGTGAAGAGTTGATTCACTGGAAAAGACCATGATGCTGGGAGGGATTGGGGGCAGGAGGAGCAGGGGACAACAGAGGATGAGATTGCTGGATGGCATCACCGACTTGATGGACATGAATTTGGATAAACTCCGGGAGTTGGTGATGTTCAGGGAGGCCTGTCTTGCTGCGATTCATGGGATCGCAAAGAGCTGGACACGACTGAGCGACTGAACTGAACTTAAGCTTTTGATGAACTTCCTATATTACTTTATATTACCAAGATATTTTTGTTGCATAAACTAATAATTATGTCTTAAATTTTTATAAACTCAAATAGTGATAAAAATTTCAAAGTATCAATGATTCCATAAGTGCATTTATTAAGACAGATACATCTACATTCTTTTATATATGCAAGAAACACAAGTAGTATATGAATAGAAACAAATATGTTTGCTAACCAACCCTTATTATTTAGAATCTCTGGGGAAGAACTGATATTGTACAATTCAGTTAGCTAAATTCTGTTTTAAATTGCTGTTCACTATAAATTTTCAATAATACTGCCCATGTATTAAGATATATATCTAGATTATGATAGTTTCCCTCAGTGAAGCAGTAGGTAATTATTTCAAGTTATCTCTAAGCAAGGGTGGTAAAGTTTGGAAGGAATTGGAGAGACAGGATGCTAACATCTCCAAAAATTGAACAAGAGTTCAATAAGTTGGGATAGCAGAAGGCAGTTTAGTCAACCATCACTAGTGGTGGTTTATAGACCTAAATACTAGTGGCTTTTCTGCAGCCAGGTAGGAGATAACGTGTACATTCAGAGCAAGAAATGCAGTGTGTAAAGATTAGGTGTTAATTTCAGGCACACCTTGAACTGACTACTACATTTTCTGCCTATTAGCTATGTGACTGGAAATTTATTTAATCTCTCAGTCTCAGTTTCATTGCAAAATTGGTGTGAGGATTAACAGAATGACTGACACATAACAGGCATTACCAATACTACCTGCAGTGACCTATCTAATCTTAAAACTTATCTTCAGTGATTTATTTAGTCTGCTAACTCTAAATATAGTATGTATGCTGGTATTTCCCAAATGTATGTCTTTAACTAGAAACTCTATCCCGAACTTCATATTCTTACCTCCAACTGCCTGCTCAGAATGTCTACTTGGATGTTGAATGAGTACTTCAAGTTTATCAAGATCCATACTGAATTTCTGATCTAATACCCTTGTCCAGTTTTTCCAAATGTAAGCAATCCTTCTATTTGTTCTGATTGAAGCAGACTTGACTCCTTTTCTCTCATATCTCAAAACTAATATTTATATCTTAGTATTATGGTTAAATTTTGTCCAATATGGTATCCCTTCTCAACCCCTCTGCTGATATTTCCATAGGCAAGCCACTATTTTCTTTAGCCTGGTTATGGTAACCACTCATTATGATAAGAGTCTCCTCCTAATGTACTTTCTCTGTCTCTCTGTCCATCCCCACTCCCTGTCAAAGCCTATCTTTGATCAGCAGACAGTGGAATCTTGTCATAACTCTGCTCAGACTACTTCAGTCCCTTCCCATCTCACTGAGAGTAATGACCAGTGTCATTACAGGTGCTCACAAGGTTCTGGATTATTTCCCTTCTGTATTGGATAGATCGACTTCCTCTGCTTCCGTTACTTCTACTTGCCCTCTGGCCCACTGCGCTAGAGACCTCTTGTTTTTGGTGCAGAGTAAGTGCACATGTATTTCAGGGTTTTGCATTTGCTGTGCACAAATTGCCCCTACGACCCACATGTATGATTTTTCCTCTTCCAAAATGCCAACTTAATGTTATCCTGTCCCTTCTCTAGCTCGAAAGTCATCTGAGTAAGGCCTTTCATGGCTATTTAGTTATTCATCGCTCTCTCATTTACTCCATGCCTCTTTTACTGATTCTTTCTTCCATTGAACTTAACTATGTCACCTAAAATATAATTGATTTATGTACTTGTTTATGTACAGCACCTGGTACATAGTAGTCACTCCATAAGTGCTTATTATATGAATCAATGTATAAATAAAGGTGCTTAAAGTAAATTTCAGTTTAGTCTTCTCTCAATCTATTACATCTGATAAAATAGAGATAAAAATGTCTTTTATATTTTCCATCTAACTTTAGAAGTTGGTAATAAATTATAAAATTATGGGATAAATCTTTTAATTTTTAAACTAAATTTACAGTCCTTTTAACTCTTGCTTAGTGAAAAAGAACTGGAATTATGTATATTATACATTAATGAAAATTTAAATGTGTGACTCAAAAGCTGTTAACTTTTCTAGTCTTATGTACTTAGTATTTAGCCTTTCATGTAGGTTTCATGTGCCTGTGACACAAAGCCAAAACACACAATTATTGAAACATCTAATTTTTTCTTTACTTAAAATGTGTAATACTATATATTTGACCAGTGACCTGTGTTAAGAAGTCTCAATAGAAAAGTTTCTTTATAAATGACCATCAAAATCTAATTGATAAATAGATCTGTATCAGTATTCTAAGATAATTATGTAAGTGTGAATGTGTTGTCAAGAAAGTAAGGTTGTATATATTATTAAGCTGAAAAACTGTAGAACCAGGTACAATAGCATTTATATGAAAGAAAAAGAAAAGCCTATGTACTATTAAGTGCTAAGTGGCAAATAGCTCACAGTCCTCACAGGAAACTGTGTCTTTGCTTAAAAAGTTAAATGTTTTCCTGATGCTATTTATTACTTTAAGCATTATCTCTCTGTTCTTTCTTTGTTTTGGTCTGGAGGGGGCTTCCCTGGTGGCTCAGATGATAAAGAATATGCCTGCAGTGCAGGAGTGAAGTGCCCACTCTTTGCAACCCCATGGACTGTAGCCTGCCAGGCTCCTCTGTCCATGGGATTCTCCAGGCAAGAGTACTGGAGTGGGTTGCCATTTCCTTCTCCAGGGGATCTTCCCAACCCAAGGATTGAACCTGGGTCTCCTGCATTGCAAGCAGATGATTTATCCTCTGAGCAGGAGACACGGGTTCAATCCCTAGATTGGGAAGATCCACTGGAGAAGGGAATGGCTACCCAACCAGTATTCTTGCCTGGAAAATCCCACTGGACAGAGAAACCTGATGGGATACAGTCCATGGATTCCCAAAGAGTTGGACGTGACTGAGTGATTAACAATTTCACTTTATTTTTTTTAAGACCGAAAAGTCTAACATAATGGAGAATTTATGACCTTTTTCATGCAAAAGTTACCTCATCCCAGTCCCCACACTACTGTGAAACCTCAGTTAGGGTTGCTCTGGGGATGAGAGTAGGACAAATACACACAGGTGGACGTATACCACTGGTTGGTGCCTCTGCTCCCCCCACACTGCCCTTTTGCCGGCAGCTGGGCAAGTCATGGCCATATGGACCAGTCAGGGAGATATAATCCAAGACACTGACTGCCATGCAAGTTTCTGGGCAGGAATGAAATCAGCTGGTGTTTCCAATCAATCTTTTTCCTTTCTACTACTCACTGCCTGTTATTATAGATGTGATGTCCAAAAACTCCCTGTTTTTTAGATTCAACTGCTCAGATGTTTTCATGTAACACTCAAAGTTGGAGTCAGGTGACACAAGGGGAAGGAGTATCAGCAATGATCAAGGGGTGTGTTATTTTTGTGAAAAGTGAAAGAGTCACTCAGTTGTGTCCAACTCTTTGCAACCCCATGGACTCATGGAACCCACCAAGGTCCTCTGTTGATGGACTTCTCCAGGCAAGAATACTGCAGTGTGTAGCCATTTCCTTCTCCAGGGAATCTCCCTGACCCAGGGATCAAACCAATGTCTCTGGCATTGCAGGCAGATTCTTTACTGTCTGGGCCACCAAGGAAATGCATTACTTTGTATGGACAGCTAAAAAAACACAGTATATTATTTTAGAGACATGATCTGCTTCCTCTCCCTTGGGTGGAAGCTAAGCAGAAATGTTCCTGGAAAATGCATTAACAGCTTCCTAATTACTCCTCGCTAGGCAATGATAGTTGCTTCTCTGAGGGATAGTCCACAGCATTATTCTAGGAGTCATTCTTTGAGCCCTATCCGAGAGTGTGATCCTTTCTACTTCTTGTGATGATGTGAATAATTTCTGGCATATTGGGTGAGTCAAGGCCCCATCGGGATGCAGTAATCACACAGAATATCAGAGGGACAAATTTAATATAAAGATGATTAATCATAAAAAGATTATAGTAATGGTGATTACCTAGTAGGAACATATAACTCTCTAAAGAGTTCAGGAATAGCATATATAGAGTAGTCACTGCCTTTAGGGATGACGTAGAACATCCAAGAAAGAATCCAGTCTAAAGTTACTCAACCCCTATGATTGAGATCCAGGTCTCATTGAGAGCATATAGTCATGTCACCAAGTCCAGAATTGCAGTTAATTCACACTTTGGGGTTCCTTATGAGACTGTCTACAGTGGGGCAGAGACTTAACACACTTCAGGAACCTGACCCTGCAGAGACCCTATACCATGCAGCAACTTGATGAGAAGAGAACACTGGATGTAAAAAGAGAAGCTCTGCATCCTGCCAGGTGCTTCCAGCACCCTCTACTAACAAAGCAAAATCAGTGTACCAACTGGCAAAGGAGAAGTATTCAGAGTTCAGTTCAGTTATCAGAATAGGCAATGGAATATACATTTGAGTCTGGGAAGCAATAGGTCAATCACTGGTACATATATGCAAAGGAACTCTTACTATCACCAATGCAGAACCTAGGCATTTGTACTTCTCTGGGTTCATGATAGTCCTCACCCAAATATGTGATGCAAATCTGCTGCTTCTGCACTCCTTTCTGCCTCAGTGAAAACTTCGTTATGTATTAGGTTTATGAGTTGAATTGTGTCTCTTCAAAATTCATATGCTGAAGTCCTTATTCTCTGTACCTAGAAATGTGACTTTTGAAGACAGTCTTCTTTGCAGAAATAATGAAGTTAAAATGAAGTCACTAGAAGCAGACCCTTATTCAATGTTACTGGTGTTTTTATAAAAAGGGAAGATTTAAACATAGAAATACCCACAAAAGAAGAAAGATGGAAGACACAGAGAGGACAAATGGGCATCTTAAACCGGAGACCTGAAACAGATTTTTCCCCTCACAGCCCTCAAAAAGAACCAGTCTTTAAGACACCTTGATTTCACACTTAGAGTTTCCAGAACATTGAGACAATTTTATGTTGTTGAAGCTTCATGATGCTTTTTTATGGCAGCCCTAACTAATACATTAGCATATTTCAGGTTACAAGTATTTTAGATGTGGCTTAAACAATGAGAATCTCTCTCCTATAAGAGATGTACTGATGTCAGTGATCCAAGATTTGGTTTTGGCACAATGAAATCAAGACCTGGGGTTGGCTGTTTTGCAAGATTCAGTGCTTTCCCCATCACATCACAAAATGACTCCAGTAGCTCTGAGCATCTTGTGCTCACAGAACAACGTTCAAGAACTTTCTTCATGAGACTCTCTTCATCAAACAGGAGAATCTCTTCTTGGAAGCATCTATGTTTCAATTGTGAGCTACTTGTCACCCCAACAGATGTCTCCATAGTGCCTCTGAACAGTGTTCATGCTCTCCACCTCTCCTGGGGGGGGGGGAGGTATGGGAATGTAAGTATGAGGCAAGATATTGGACCTTCCATTAGAACCTGAGAGTGCAGGGAGTGGATGGGGTGGGTAAGCAACCACATTTACTCCTTCACCCCTCGCCTTTCCAGCTAAGGTATACATTTCCCCCAGCCATTGTCTTTTCCTTTGCCAGCTGTCATTTTCTTTTATAGCACTTATGTCATCTGAATTTATCCTATTTTATTAGTTTCTTGTAAGTTTGTCTTGTTCTATTAGAATTAAACCTCCATGAACCATGGGGCACATGTGTCTCATTTGCCTATCGCCATACTCCCTCAGACAACAGAGTAAATGTTCCATAAAATATTGTCAATTGAGTGATGGTACTTAGGGACATTTCAAAAGTATCATCTCCTTTATCTTCCTCTACTAGTAAAACTTTCCAGTCCTGTAGGGAGCATTTACATTCTCCTAATTTTTCTGTTTTCCAAGAAATGTTTTTGAGGTGGTAGAAGCTACATCTCTTCAGAAACCATTTTAGTACAACCACACATACCACCAGCTGCATCTTCGGCTTTGACTCAGTATACTTGTGAGGTCAGTACTCAGATGCTTCCACTTTGGTGTCCTTCTGTCCTGCTCTCCTGCAGGAAGCTGAACAGCTAACCTTGTTCTGCCCCTCTACCACAGGGTAAATAAGGTCAACTTCTTGTTCCTTCCAAATGTCTAGTCATCACAATATATGATATTATATATCACATATTACACTTTCTCATATGAATTTACCCTCTCAAGTCACTGTTCTGTGGAACTAAGAATTATAGTAAAGGTCCAATAGTGTTAAACAAACTGTTCTTCTGCTTGTGTTGTAAGAGTGCAGATCACTTAAAGGGAACAAGACCCTCTTTTTGTTGTACAAAATTAAGATTTTTTAAATAAATATCTTTCATTCACATAACAGTGATGGCTTACACTCATCAGCAATTATGTGTCCTTTATGCTTTTCATTGCAGGGGACATAGACTTGAATTCCTCAGGGTATTTTTCCTTAAGGATTTCCTATCTCAGTAGGAAAAACTGAAAGGTCAGTAAATAATACTTAGTACAGTAATCTTGAGGAAAATCTTCAGTTTGATGTTGGTAGATGAAGTGAAGTGAACACCCAGCTCAGCTATAATATTCAGGGAAGACTTTCTAGAGAAAGGTAAAAGTCTAAGAACTAAGTTACCACCAGTATGTAAATAACTGAATCCAGTGTTTTCTAGTTTTCAGAGTTTAAGAGAAGGGACTTGTTTCGTCATCTCTTGGTTATCTCACTGGTTTTGTGGATCAGATATTTGGGATGTGCTTGAAGACAGCGTGTGGATTCAAGTTGGAGGAGCTAGAGCAACTGAGTGCTGGACAGGCCTTTCTCTGGTCAGGTGGTCTTCAGGTTTGCCAGTGTGGAGTCTCCACATGGGCTCATTTGGTGTCCTTTGAAGCCGGGTAGCTCAGGGCTGCTGGGCACCTTACATGGTGACTTAGATTTCAGCTTATATTCCAACAAACAAAGTGGAGGCTGTGTGCCTTTTCTCACCTAGCCACAAAAGTCAATCAATGTCGCTTCCTCACTGGATTGGTAGATGAGTGTGACAAGTTAGCCTAGATTCAGAGGGCAGGGAATATAGACCCCTGTTTTCAATGGGAGAACTGTCAGGGTCACCTTGTAAAATTGCCTCTATGATGCACAGTGTTGTTACATCATGCCACACTCAGTTCTCTGGCCACAGTATATATCACTCCCATTGGCACTTCCTTCTCCAAGACTCCTCTCCCCCCACCCCCCCTGTGTTTTTACAGCAGCAATTTCAGGTTCAAGATATGAGATCTTTTATTTAAACTATATCTCTGTGTTAATAAAGCTATTTTATGCAATTCCTAAGATACGGCTCTTTGAGTATCATTCTCATTGGTCAGAACACTTGTGAATCAAAAAGACTAAGATAACCAGTAAAGGCAATAATTTTCAAATAGATAAAACTGTGGAACCACAGTAGTTGCTGGTAAGAAGCACTTCTGACACACTGCTGGACAGTGTTGTCAGTTTCTCAGAGCTCAGTCTTGCTCTCTGGAGTTGTCCTTTGGCATCTTTTGGCTATATATCCCTTGGACATTATTATTTTTCCATTAGGAGTGACTGATACATATAAATAAGGAACTCAGCTTATTTCTTGCCCATAGTTCAAAAGTCCAAAATCCTGCTTTAATTTTCCAGTATATTCTTTTCATTTTGAAATCACTTTTTAAAATGTGTATTTTTGTAATGTATCAATTATAATCCACTTCATTAGACAAAATTCATATCCACAAATCAGTTTCCATTTCCTTTTCTTTTCTAGGGGCTGCCCATACTCCTTTGCCTATAGCTTTAGGTCAATGAAAACTCTGCTTTCATTGTTTTCTCTCTGACTTCTCTCCTAAGGACTCTCTTGACTACATTAACTTCATCCAGATAATATAGGATAATCTCCCCATCTCAAAATCATTTAAGCTACAAAGTTCCTTCTATCATCCAAGTGATATAGCCACAGCACCCCCCTTCCCCTTTGAGGCTGCTAAAGGAATATTCTCCTTAGAAGCCCTATATGTATTGAGGCTTTCTGTGAGATGGGTCCTTAAAATTTTCAGACTGCACTTTTGGTGGTTATGTGTTAGCATAGGTTCATCAGTTCCAATAAAGGCTCCGTTTTAATGAGTGAGGTTGATAATGAGGGAGGCAATGCCTTCACAGTCAGTGGGTATATAGGAAATCTCTGTACCTTTCCTTCAATTTTGCTGTAAACCTGAAACTTCTCTAAAAATGTAAAATCTTAGGAAAAAATTGCACAGCAACTATTTCTATAAACATAAAAATTCAGGAAGAAAATCCTGAGTTGTTTGTGCAAAAGCATCTATGAAGCACACCTTTAGACCTTTGCTAGGTTTCACATGTAAAATTTTAATCTCATCTTGTCTCTTTCTTACTTGTAGGACAGTTTATTGCCTGAAATGATTGGTCTGAGTCTTTGCTTTTCAGTGCAGTAATTTCTAACCTCCATTCAGTAAATGGATATTTTGTTCTTTAGTTGATCTCTTATTATAGGTAGGTAGAAGTCAGACATTGCCTTCAACACTCTGCCTAGAAATATACTTAGCTATAGGTTGGGTTTTTAGGCATGTTTTGCTATTTTTAAATAACAGTTTTACTAAACTTCCTGCCACTGTATTATAAAGGTCTCCATTACTCCAGGTACCAACAGTGTTTTCTTTGCATTCTGGACAGCCTCTTAGAGGCCAGCCAGACTCCAGTCTCCTTAAGGCCCACTAGCTTCCACCTGCTGTATAGCTCCAGGGCTTATGTTATGTGTTTCAGGAGACAAGGGCATGTTACATGGTTTCCTAGTTGTGTTTGTAAGCAAGGCAAGTAAGCAATTAGCTCTACTATAATATTCAATAAATGCTTCCTTTTAAAATTGAAATGAGAAGAAGCAACTTCTCACCTAAAATACACAATGAAGTTGAAAGAACTGAAGTTACTATTTTCCTGTTTTGAAGGGTGAAATGCAGGTGGTGAGAAGAGCATGCTGGTGATTGGAAGAGTGGGATCTAAGCTTTTAGTATAAATGTATTATGAGTAGATACTGATGTGCATGTAATATCAAATATAAAGCTGGTATATATTTTTATATTATTTTGTCTATATTCTTCTAACTCCAGACGTATCAAAGGACTTGCAGAGGATCTTTTTTAAAAGATATATTATACTTTGGAGTTTCTTAAAGGAAGTAATATCCTATGGGGTCCATGGTGGAGTTGGTGGTGGGGCAATGGTTGTTGGATATAGTAACGACCTAGCTTTTTTGTTAAATTACAAACAAAAAGACCAGAATTGTAGAAGAATGTAAAATATGGAGGTAGAAGGCCTGAACTCTGTGTTTCATCTCTAATTCCATTATCCCCAATGTCAGATGTGATGTCCTGAACAGAGACCATAGTTAATGTTTGCTGGTTGGTAGGAAGGCTGCTGCTGCTGCTGCTAAGTCACTTCAGTCATGTCCGACTCTGTGTGACCCCATAGACAGCAGCCCACCAGGCTCCTCTGTCCCTGGAATTCTCCAGGCAAGCATACTGGAGTGGGTTGCCGTTTCCTTCTCTAAGGCATGCATGCATGCTAACTCGCTTCAGTCATATCTGACTCTGTGCAACCCCATAGATAGCAGCCCACCAGGCTCCTCTGTCCTTGGGATTCTCTAGGCAAGAATACTGGAATGGGTTGCCATTTCCTTCTCCAGGTAGGGAGGCTGAAAGGGCTCCAAATAAACTTCATCTACCCCAGAGTTTGGCATAGGAGCAATCATATTCTTATCTTTGAGTACTGAGTATCCTTTAGCTTCTTATATCTAAGTTAATATTTAGACATCATTCTATATGATACATGTTTTCCAAATAAATATGTGTTAAGCAACAAAACAAAGGAAAAAAGTGCTTGAATTGGAAAAAAGAAGAAAAAGAACAAATGTCAAATACTCATTGAAAGCATAGAATATTCAGCTTGACTTCCCAGGCACTACTAACGGTATTTTTGTTGAGTGTTATTTCTGCTGCATCACATTGGAAATGCACTTTGGTATAGCTCTACTTCAATTACTTTCCCTTGGGTTTTGAAAAGTTTGCACTGGAAAATAAGAAAACCAAGTGATAGGAAAATTTCACAGTATATGGCTGTATGATGAATACATTTATTTTAATGCTGGGAATAAAGACTGCCTGAGATCTCGGTCAGATATAGTACGCATGAGGCAGTGGCTGTGTGTCACATATTTTTAGAGTTCTTGGTGATTTTTAGAGTTCTTGGAAACAGATTTATGGATATGAATTTTATCTAATGAAGTGGATTATAACTGAGACATTACCAAAACACATATTTTAAAAAATGATTTCAAAATGAAAGCAGATGTATGATTTTCATTTTGGTATAAGCTGATATTTTCTTAAAATTCATAATTGTTGGAGAAATTAGGTAGTTTTGAGAGTGAAACCAGAAAGTGCCTGAACCATCTCTGCACAGTTAATATGGTGTGACTGCCAGACATCAGCTATACATTCCTGTTCCCCTTGTTGACCTTCTCTTCAGAGCTTTTTCTCTATTTATTGTGTGTTAGTTACTAGGGATTTTTTTTTTTTTTCAAAAACGTGTTCTGCTTATAAAACTATCTCTATTCTCTAACTTTTCTTTTAGAATAAAGAAATGTCAGGGTCTCTCAAAAAATAGGAAATAATTGAATTCATGTTTAGGCTTTTTTATAGCAACAAAGGGAATATGAAAAGAAAACAGCATGGGCCTACCTTTTCTCTTAAAGTATGAGCACAAGCACCTTGAAGGGCAGAACTTTGAGTCTTGGTGTAGTGTACATGTGTGTAAACATATCTGTGCACGAAGCTCCCTGCTTAACAATAGAAACATAAAGGCATTTATGGGACAATCCAAACACAATAGCAGGCTCAAAGATGATACTCAGACTCTGAAATGCCTCCAACAAAAACCTAATCTCTTCCTCATAAAAGTACTTAGTGTAGGTGAAATCTCAATTCTGCATCCCCCAGATTTCTGAATTAAAGCCCCCTGTGGGAGGGACAATTACATGCTGGATCCTTCCTCCCTCAACCCTAGAAAGGAGGGTATATTTACTTCTTAACAGAAGAAACCAGCTTTATTCTTTGGAGCACTGCTTTGGTCAGTCATTGGCCGGATATAAATGGTGAATAAAGTGAGTAGATAGTAACAAAATTGTACAGGAAATGGCTCTTAACCAATTCTTTCATGGTCAGCTCAGTCAGTGCTTATGAAGCTTCTGGAAAATGTCCCAGTTTAGGCCTTTTTGCTGACTACTATGTTGAGAAAAATGAGAGGCTGGATTAAAACGGGAAGAAAGGTGGGGAGAAATACAGGTGGTGGGAAGAGCAGATTGGAAGAGTGGGATCTAAGTTAAGTTTTTAATATACATGTATTGAAAGTTGCTCAGTCCTGTCCAACTCTTTGCAACCATATGGACTGTTCTCCAGGCCAGAATACTGGAGTGGGTAGCCATTTCCTCCTCCAGGGGATCTTCCCAACCCATGGATCAAACCCAGGTCTCCCACATTGCAGGTAGATTCTTTACCAGCTGAGCCACCAGGGAAGCTCAAGAATATTGGAATGGGTATTCTCAGGCAAATCTTCCCAATCCAGGAATGGAAAGGAGGTCTCCCGCATTGCAGGTGAATTCTTTACCACCTGAGCTACCAGGGAATCCCTACATGTATTATGAGTAAATATTAAATTGATGTGCTTGTTGGGCTGCCATCTATGGGGTCACACAGAGTTGGACACGACTGAAGCGACTTAGCAGCAGCTGCAGCATGTAATATCAAGTGTAAAGCTACTAGACATTCTTTATATTAGTTTGTCATATTTTTATTTCAATTCTAGACATATTAAAGAGCTTGCAGAGTATCTAGAAGGATATGGAATCCATGGTGTAGTTGGTGGTGGGGCAACGGTTGCTGGATGTTACTCACAAGTCCAGAGGTTGCCTGGGTGACTGACTCTCCTGCAGTGATATTTCACATTTCTTTGGCAAGCTAGCTTAGACCTGTTCCCATGGTGAATGCAGGAGTTGTACAAGCATGCAAACTCAAACATTCACACATATTTCAAGTTTCTATTTTTTAGCTTTGCTAACATTGTGGCTAACAAGATTTGCACAGCACCTCTGAGAGTCCAGTTGCAGGGCTCTGTGTTATCACAGAAGGATACATACAGGAGGGGATAAATGAAGTGGGACCTTCGATATAACCCATCCACCACACATGACTGTATAAATCCTTCCAACCATTGTTTGTGGCCCTAAAACTTACTGATGGGTCAAAAAGTTCAAGGAATATAACTATTTTATTTTATGTCACAGCAGTTATTTAGGTATTTTCTGTTTCAAACATGATGTAGATACTGAGGCCAAGAGATGCTATGGCTTCAGTGACTTTGGACTCAAACCCAAATCAAACAAAGCTCTTAATCTTGTTAGAAAAGTACAGTACTAAAGAGGTGAAAATTACTCCTAGTTGGAGATGGGCAAGCTAGTAATAATAAAAAACAGCAAAAGTTAGTGAGACAAGGTGATAGTAGAGACCCCAGTGTGAAAATAGCTGCCCATTATTTAGTGCTAGTTGTGATGGTGATCCAAAGGATGATCGAGTGCCCCAGTGTACATGCCTTTGTTTGATTTTTCTTTAAATGTCTAAATTCTGCAGTATTAGCCAATTTTGAAATACCTAATGCTTACTTTTTCCAATAGAGAATGAATTTAAAAAGGGAATTTTTTTGAATGAAGTTTCACTTCACTGCTCAAGGATTTCCATACACTTTTCCAAAATGGTTAGTGAGAATTTTGCTGAGCAGTCTCATACTTGAAATAGCTGTCAATGCAGGGTCTCCAAATATTAGTATAGAAAATTGTTTTGGGTCGCACAAAGATATAAGTGTAAAGGAAGGTTTGTTGTTCACTTAAACTGTTTAGAGCACATACAAATCTGATTATTTTCTAAAACAAAACTACCAGAAGATACATTTAGAGCTTCTGACCTTTGCTGCTAAGGTCAAAGCAATATCATTGGAGCTCTGCATTGTTAATAAATCAACAGAAATACATGCTCGGCTGACTTTGATCATCTTAGCACTAAAAAGCATCTGTCTAAAAATGTCTACCATATTCACAAAAAAAAAATCATGGTAACAATCACTGTACTACTGCACATAAAAAGCTGGGTATCATATATAAGCATGCACACACAAACTCAAATATGTATATATAACATTTCAAAGAGATGAATTAAATCCTTCTCTAGGGCATTGAAACTAAAGTGTACTTGGTGCTCACACCTGATAGAGGAGACAGATAAAAACTAGATATCATATATATGCTAATTTGAATTTGAATATACATTCTAATACTGTTTAGAATTATACCCAATGGAGATGGTGAGATCTGATTATCAGGATTCTGAAAAGTAAGCCAATTAACATATGAGGAGTACATAACATTTTCATTTAAATGCTAGCAATTAGCCCTATAGTTATCTTTTAGAAACTGTAGGGGAGAAATTCAGGTGTTTCTTACTTCAAGTTTTGAATATATTTTCTTGTCAATATTGACCCAACTGTCAGTGATTATTCTTGATCTTCAGGCTGTCTGAAGCAAGAAATGGAAACTCAAGCTGTTCTTAGTATTAACTTGACCACAGCAAACCAGGAGGTAAAGGGTTTTATATCCCTTCAAGCTTCTTGTCTCCTGAGATTACCTTAATTTAGACATCTCTTACTTCTTGATCTTGAGATTTCTGTCCTCTAAATCAGCAAACCTAACATTTTCACTTAGGTGACCCACTGTGTTCTCAGTTTGACAGTTTCACTTAGGTGACCCACCGTGTTCTCAGTTTGACAGGTGAGAGTAGAGAATTGCCCACATTTTCAAGATGTAATTGTTGCAGTATCAAATACCTTAAACTTATTTTTTTTCCTGTTCTCAAACCTTAATTGAGCCTGCTGCTGCTGCTAAATCACTTCCGTTGTGTCCAACTCTGTGTGACCCCATAGACAGCAGCCCACCAGGCTCCCCGTCCCTGGGATTTCCCAGGCAAGAACACTGGAGTGGGTTGCCATTTCCTTCTCCAATGCGTGAAAGTGAAAAGCGAAAGTGAAGTCACTCAGTTGTGCCTGACTCTACGACCCCGTGTACTGCAGCGCACCAGTTTTCATTAATTAAAAAAAAAAAAATGCTAGTTTCCTCTGTGATAAAATTTCTTTTGAATTAAATGTTTAGACTATAGATTTGTTTCTCAAAAGGGGAAGGTTGTGTATCTGGAGACATTTTTCCCTGCCACATCTACGAATGAAATTAAACTAGGAATGTTGTGGATAGAGGCCAGGGATGCTGCTGAACAACCCATAATGCGTAAGACAGCCTCTCATGGCACGAATTTATCTGCTCTAATTGTTAATAATGCTCAGGTTTAGAAACTATCCTATAAACAAGAGAAAAAAGACAAATACCACTGACTGACCTCTACTTCTCCAATCCTTTACCCTTTGTCCCTAGAGGGGAACTGAGCCTAAGGCTCAACCATGCGTTTACTTTTAGAAAAAGGATTTCACAGTCATTGTGGGACTGTCAAAAAATATAGTGAGCGTTAAATGGAAAAAGTTGGTGGTATGTAAAATTATCCATTTTGAGGGAAAATAGAGTAACAAATTTCCTGTCCACTCATTCACTTCTTCATTTCAAACCTACTATAAACCTGGAGCGCATAACACAGTCCCAAGTGCTCGGACGGGGTGGAGTGGACACAGTGAATCTGGCACATTACTTAACACTGATTGCGGAAGCAGGGGCTGAAGAGAAGAGAGAATAAAATGTCTCTTCCTGCCTTTGTTTTCCTAGTTGTGGAAGTGCTAATAATACAAAGACCACGAAAATGGAGGAATACAGATGGAAATATAGATGTAAAAACGTAAAGGCAGAAAGAATCTGATAATTGTGAGAAACTTAATGTGTTATATTTAGTGGGTTACTTGTGACATAATTTTATTCTCCTAAAATGTTATTTGAAGATTAGGAAACAACTCAAGAGAAACTGTAACTCAGCTAAGATTTAGCTTGACAGACTTTGGTCTCAAAGGTCCAGGGTTTCCTCTAATCTCAAAGTTGCCTTGCCAAGTCTCTCCTATTCAGATTATTTGGCTCTCACCTCATACTCCTTTACCTGGATAATGCCTGTTCATACTTGGGGTCTTAGTAGATGACTCTTTCCTATAAGCCTTCTCTACAAGTCTGAATAAATCACCTCTTCAGCATGTTTCCTGTACTTCTACAACCATAATTCATATCTCAGTGTACTGCAATAACCTGTGTCCACTCATATTTCTAGAATATAATTTCCTTGGCTCTCTCATTCACACAGACTCTCAGTAATCAGCTTAGTAATTGGCATGTATGTCCTTCTATGACTAAATTTATGACTCTGAGTCTGAAATATTCTTAACTATTTTCTAATGTGCACTAGTAGTAAAGAACCCTGCTGCTAGTGCAGGAGACACCAGAGACATGAGTTAAAGCCATGCATCAGGATGATCTCCCAGAGGAGGACATGGCATCCTACTTCCATATCCTTGCCTGGAGAATCCCATGACCCTGTGGTCCATGGGGTCACAAAGAGGTGGACACGACTGAAGCTGCTTAGCTTGCATGCACATGTATATGTATATATTTTAGAAAAATATACACAAAGGGAACAAAGTCTCATAAAGCCCTTCATTTTCTCTAGTTGGTTGTCCTATGAAGGGATTGGGTCTTGGATCTCTAAATGATAGGGTCTTTTGTCTCATTTAACCACCCATGTCATTATGCTTAAATCTGGAGAGTATCAGATGGAAATGGTAGGAAAGACAAAAGTGCATTTCTTCAAAAGCTGTTAACTCAGATCTGTTTTCCTATCTTGGTGATCTAGAATGTACTGAATAGAACATACAATAACACTTTGTCTTCTACTGTAAAACTTAGAGCAGAAGACAGTCGTATTCCTCCTTTCTTGGGTTTTTCTCTCATTTTGACCATGTGAGTAAATTGTAAAGAAGAAAAGAATCTCTATCCTTGTTCGGTGGTCCCAACGTATTACCTAAAAGTTCCTGACTTCATCATTAATCCATTTCTCAAAGTTCTCCCCTATCCTCAAGAGTGAATAGAGAAGGCATTTAATTCTTTGCCTCAAATTTCCCTTGAATTTTGTTGAATTCTCTGTATTAGAGTAGAATATATCTTAACAAATGACTTGAGGAGTATAAACTTCTCCCAAGGGTTAGTAATTCAACTTACTCATACATAAAATCTGTTTTCAAATATCTTAAAATTAGTTTAATCTCTAAGTTTATTTTAGTTTAGTTGCTAATTCATATCCAATTCTTTTACACCCCATGGGTTGTAACCTGCCAGGTTCCTCTGTCCATGCGATTTCCTAGGCAAGAATACTGGATCGGGTTGCCATTTCCTTCTCCAGAGGATCTTCTTGACTTAGGGATCAAACCTGCCTCTCCTGCATTGGCAGGTGGATTCTTTACAACTGAGCCACATGGAAACTAACCTTAAAAATGGCATATTTAAAATATGTCTTTGATATGATACACATGAGCAAAAAACTGTTTATTATTAGGCTGATAATGTGACACAAAAACATAACCTAAAGCCATCCTCAGTGAATGGCAGGCCATTTTTATCTTAATTTTCCTAAGAAGGTATTTGTCACCAATATCACATAACACATTATTGTATCTCATAATTCTAACATAGAATTTGTGCAAAATGAATTTGAAAAAGAGCTCAGCAAATGGAAAATGTATATTAAAAAATATCAAGTGCAAATATTTCCCCAAAATATTGCCACTGAACTAATTCTAATATAATGAGCCTTAAGAAATGCAATGATCTCATATTTGTCTTATTGTTAAAACTGTGTAGGTGGTTTAACAAGTATTTTCACATCATGTGTGCTTTGTTAGATGTTAAAATTTTTTTTTATCAGCATAATTAGAATGGTAGGTGTCCTGAGGAGATATTCACAGCTTTGTTTAAATATAAGTGAAATCTCACAGATGTTAGCCAAAATATCTAAATGTATACTTGCCTCTCAAGTCCTACTTGACAAAGCAATTTTAAAAGTATTTTCCTAAGACCCTTCAGTGATGCTGATTCATTAGATTTTTTTCATTACACAGAAAAACATTCATTCATGCTAATAAAACAAAAATAGTCTGATTGTCCAAGACTGTTTCCTATAATTTTACAGCAAAGATGAATTCTAAAATCTGCTTCACCCACCTTTAGACTTAAATGCCCAGAATCATATTAGTCATGATCCTTGGTTAAAACATAATTATTGTTGGTCTGTGAATGGGCAGTCTCCCTTCCCTGCTTCCCCCCTCCATTCCTTCCTTCCTTCTCTCATAGTAATGAGATGACACCATGCAAAACAAAGCTGCTGTCTTCAGGAATAATTATCCCTCCCCCTTATCCTTCTCCTTGCCTCCGTCCACTGGAGTACACCATTATCTTGGATTCTGTCTGGACCGTTCTTTATTTTTTTGTTTGTTTTTATTCATATTCTACTTTTTGTCAATTAATTCATATTTATCTCAGTTGGCTGAAAGATTAAAGGTTAATTGTTACTGTGGACTGTTATTCTGTCTTAAACCTGAAAGTTTTCAATTTATAAATAATTTCAGAATTCTGCCTCTAAGTCAACTGTCTAGAGCATGAATCCATAGAATCTATGTTATTGCTAATCATGAGATTTCAAACTGTTTTTCCAAATTTAGGAGACATTGTTAACCTTTGCTAATACTAATGATAGCTGCCTGATTTCAGTGTCCTGAATGTAGAGCATGTACAAGCTACAGTCAAAAGACAATAAATGTTAGCAAGATAATCGTTGATTAGTTAGCTTATTAATACTTAGGTTATTAACAGATATTCAGTCTAGGTGAAATTATCTAGCCATTTAAAAACTTTTTCCTTAGCAATTTAAAATATCTATATTTATTGGGAGGTTGGGATTGACATATATACACTACTATGCATAAAATAGATAACCAATGAGAACCTACTGTGTAGCATAGGGCAAAAAAAGGTACAGTCTGTTTGTAGGACATATATTACCCTTAAAAATTTATCCCAATATACATTGCTGCTACTGCTGCTGCTAAGTCGTGTATGACTCTGTGTGACCCCATAGATGGCAGCCCACCAGGCTCCCCCTTCCTGGGATTCTCTAGGGAAGAACACTGGAGTGGGTTGCCATTTCCTTCTCCAATGCATGAAAGTGAAAAGTGAAAGTGAAGTCACTCAGTCATGTCCAACTCTTAGTGATCCCATGGACTGCAGCCTACCAGGCTCCTCCGCCCATGGGATTTTCCAGGCAAAATTACTGGAGTGGGGCGCCATTGCTTTCTCCCAATATACATTAGGTGCAAACAAATACTGTTTGATTCCATTTATAAAAGATACCTAGAGCAGACAAATTCAGAGAGTCAGAAAGTACATCAGTAGATGCCAGGGTTGAGGGGTTTGGGGAGGTCCCCAACCTAACTCTACTAACTAGGGAGTTAGTGTTATGGGAACACAGTTTCAGTTTAGGAAAGTGAAAACTTCAGGAGAAGGATAATGATGATAGTTGCATAATGATGTGAGCATATTTGATGCCACTGAATTGTACAGTTAAATATGGTTAAAATAGTATGTTTTATATTATGTAGCTTTTACCACAATAAAAAATTTAAAATGCTTGAGTCAAAGCAATAAAAAACCTTTAATGGTGTATAAGTTGATATTTTACCAATTTTGTTCACTTGAACTACTTTATAATTCTCAGAACTCTTTGTAGCATAAATAAGTGATCATGTTTTATAAAGATTTCACAAAACTCAGTTTAAGGAAATTACGTATTATAAAACTCAGAGTTGTAAAAATTTACATCTGAGGTTTTTTTTTAGATATTTAGGCAACAAAATACACCATAGAATCTGTCTCTTATACACATCTTAAGACAAATATGAGATCATTGCATTTCTTAAGGCTCATTATATTAGAATTAGTTCAGTGGCAATATTTTGGGGAAATATTTGCACTTGATATTTTTTAATATACATTTTCCATTTGCTGAGCTCTTTTTCAAATTCATTTTGCACAAATTCTATGTTAGAATTATGAGATACAATAATGTGTCATGTGATATTGGTGACAAATACCTTCTTAGGAAAATTAAGATAAAAATGGCCTGCCATTCACTGAGNTTCTGAGTAACTTAAAAAATCACTTATGTTTGGCTGGAGGACTGTAGACATACTACTTACTTTTTGATATACCTTGATTATATTTTTTCTTCTTATAATTGAAGTATAATTGACTTATGTTTGAAGTGTACAACATAGTTATGTGATTTTTTTGTACATTACAAAATGATCACTGTGTAAGCCTAGTTACCATTTGTCACCATGGAAAGTGATTAAAATATTATTCATTATATTCCCTATATTATATATTATATTCCCATAACTTATTTATTGTATAAATGGAAATTGATGCCTCTTAATATCCCTCATCTATCTCATTCGTTTCCCCCACCAACCCTCTCACCTATGGCAACCAATTTGTTCTGTATGTTTCTCTCTGGCTTACTTCACCTAGCATAATACCATTTAGATCTATCCATGTCATAAATGGCAAGATTTCATTTTTTTATCATTGGGTAGTATTCCATTTTTTGCTTAACTATTTTTTTTTCAGTTTTGAGGTGTAATTGACAAATAAAATTGTAAGATAAAGTGTATATCATGGAGAATTAATGTATGTATATTGTGAATGAATTCCTCCATCTGGTTAATGAACACATCTATCACTTCATAGGGACTTTTTTATCTTCTCTTTGTTTGCTTTTTTTTTGGTGAGAATAACTAAGTGCTACTGTCTTCCAAGATTTCAGTTATGCAACACCGTGTTACCAACTATAATCACCATATTTTACATTACATTCTCAGATTACATTCACCTTATAGGTGAACTTGTGTATTTTCTCACCAAACTCTCCCTGTCTCTCAACACCCCAACCACTGGCAACTGCTTTTCTACTTCCTGTTTCAAGGAATTTAACTGTAAAATAAATTTTTTTATTAGAGTCCACATCTCAATGATAATATGCATTATTTGTTTTTCTTTGGCTTATTTCGCTTACCATAGTTCTTCGAGGTCCATCCATTTTTTTCCCCACATGTCATGATTTCCTTCTAATGGTTGAATAATCTAATTTATGTTTGGGTCTGTGTGTGTGTGTGTGTATAAATTATTGATACCTTATCACAATATATGATTGGCAAATATATTCTCTCATTCCATAGATTGCTTTTCATTTTGTTGATTTTTTTTCCCTTTTCTGTGTGGAAGCTTTTTAATGGATGTGATGCCATTTGCTTATTTTGCTTTGGTTGCCATTGCTTTTGATGTCAGACAAAAAAATAACATCACACCAAACACCGCCAAGACTGTTGTCAATGAGCTTTTCTCATGTTTCTTGAAGAATTTGTATGGTCTCAGGTCTTATGTTTGAGTTTTTAATCCATCTTGAGTTGATTTTTGTGGATAGTGTAAGATGATTTGGAATAGTACCTGACAGAAAGCAAAACATTCTGAAGTTTTTTCTTTCAACTGTAGGGAAAGGGGATTTGAGGAGAGGAGGTAATGTCAGTTGGACTCTTCAACCTTTCTTGGGTCCTCAGATAAAGCTGGCATAAGTCCAACATTCCTTTCAATATCTCTGTGGATTTGGAGAAGGAGATGCTTACAATCACTCATGAAAGTGATCCCTGTTTTTACTGATTTCACATTTCATCTCTTGTAGTTATTATCTTTTTCCTGACCCAAATTCATACAGTATTGATACTTCATAAAAAGCACTCATGTAAGGGGGTTGTTTTCAGGAGAATATCTGTGAAGACTTTGCAGTTATGGGTACAGATTAGAAAAAATCAAAGAGTAATCATTTTGAAAAGAATAGTAAACACCCTTTTATATAGTTTGAATCATCCCCCTTCCAGAGTAAAATGCTCAGTCAATCTTTTCCAATGTCTCCAGCCCACTCCCCATTCTAACTTCCTTTCTCACCCTCACAGCCCACTGGCAGCCCCCCTTGGTGGATTCCCATTTGTTTATTATGCACAGTGAGAGTTCCCTCTTTTGTTTTTTTAATGCACTTGCTTATTCAGATCACTCCCTAAGTTTTCTTTTAGGGCAAGATTCTTTGAAGAGACTTCTATTTAGAAAAAAAAAATCCTCTTCCCCCCAAAAATCTATATCTTGCTTATGATGTTTTCCCCCATTTTATATATAATAATGCCATTAATTCTTAAATATGTTAGCTACTGTTTTGTTTCAGTAAATATTAAACCTATTAAAATAATATACTATGCTTGTTTTATTTATTTTTATTTTTGGCCATGTCATGTGGTTTTCAGGATCTTAGTTCCCCTACTAGAGTTTAAACCCATGCCCTTGACAGTAAAAGTAGGAGTCCTAACCATTAGACTGCCAGAGAATTCCCAATATATTATGTTCAAGCAAAGTTTTAATCTCATAACTCTATTTCCCTATAGGCTCATAAGTTTTCCTTCTAAAAATTATTTTTACCATTGGGATACTGAAAAAAAATGAGTGTCAGGTTGAAGAGAGAATATTGTAGCTAAAAATAATTAAGAATGACTGCTTATTTATTCACGTTTTGGTATTTATACAACCTGTTTTTTAAAACAGCAAAACTGTGTTCAAATGTGTGATTTTTAGGTTTTTACATAACCTCAGGCATGACATTAATGAAAATGTAGAATACAGGCTGGGAGCAGAATTCCTATTCAATTTTGTGCCCTCCTCCTAGAATCTGTGGTAAATTACCCAGAGAATCTTTACTTTACTTCTTATTAAGTTTGCTTACAGAAAAAAAGAGATAGTTAGGACCCAAGTTTTAGTAAGAGTTTGACTTTCTACATAATTGCTTTTTCTGTAAGTAGATGGGAAATATATTGACCGTGCTTTGTGCTTTAAGGATTGTTTCACTTCTTAGTTATTCTTTTGAAAAAAAAAAATAGGATTGGTATACAAAAGCCACCTATGTCTAATGTTTCCACTGTGGACTGCAGAAAGCTCAAAAGAAAATGGGCTTTTCTTTACAGGACAGGCTGTGAAGTGAAGTCACTCAGTCATGTCCGACTCTGCGACCCCATGGACTGTATGTAGCCCACCAGGCTCCTCCGTCCATGGGATCCTTCAGGCAAGAATACTGGAGTGGGTTGCCATTTCCTTTTCCAGGGGATCTTCCCAACCCAGGAATCAAACCTGGGTTTCCCACATTGCAGGCAGATACTTTAACCACTGAGCTACCAGGGAAGCCACAAGACAGGTTAGAAAAGGTTATCTTTCCATGTTGAGTAGACAGTGGTAAATACTCCCAAAACACCCATGATGAACAATTCCTTGATAATATTTCTTCTGTCTGATCTTTCTATGCTATGATAGGAGATTTGGTGAGATGCATTTACTACATGCAATGATCTTGCTTTTTTATTTTAAATTTCTGATTTGAAGTTTAAGTTTAAACACTTGACATTTGCTATTTTACCACTACTTTTTAAATAAGTAAAATAATATAGATCTTCTGAATATCTATTATGACTCAATTTATAAATCAAAATCTATTATGATTAAATTCATTCAATTCATTCAGTTATAGCTTACACATTTTTAAATTCTGTTATTTGACAAATGTTTACTAAGCTTATGCTTAATATTAAGCAGGCACTGTGCTTGGAGATATAATTCAATTTAAATTATCCTCTATCAAATCGATAAATATTGCTAGTTTTAGTAACTCCCTTTCCCCTATTACTGCCTGATGATTTTTATTTAGAAATGTTGTTGTTGTTCAGTTGCTAAGTCGTGTCTGACTCTGTGACCTCATGGAATTCAGCATGCCAGTCTTCCCTGTCCTTCTGTCCTTAACCATCCCCCGAAGTTTGCTCAAACTCATGTCCATTGAGTCAGTGATGCTATCCAACCATCTCATCCTGTGTCATCCTGTTTTCCTCCTGCCTTCAATCTTTCCCAGCATCAGGGTCTTTCTAATAAATCAACTCTTGGCATTAGTTGGCCAAAGTATTGGAGCTTCAGCTTCAGCATCAATCCTTCCAGTGAATATTTAGGGTTGATTTCCTTTAGGATTGATTGGTTTGAACTCCTTGCTGTCCAAGGGACTCTCAAGTCTTCTCTAGCTCCACAGTTCAAAAACATCAATTCTTCAGTGCTCAGCCTTCTTTATTATGGTCCAACTCTCACATCTGTACATGACTGCTGGAAAAACCATAGGTTTGACTATATAGACCTTTGTAGTTCAAGTGATGTCTCTGCTTTCTAATACACTGTCTAGGTTTGTCATAGCTTTTCTTCCAAGGAGCAAATGTCTTTTAATTTTGTGGCTGCAGTCACTGTCTGCAGTGATTTGGGGGCCCAAGAAAATAAAGTCTGTCATTGTTTCCAGTTTTTCCCCATCCACTTACCACAAAGTAATGGAACTGATTGCCATAATCTCCGTTTTTTTGAATGTTGAATTTGAAGCCAGCTTTTTCACACTCCTCTTTCACCTTCATCAAGAGGCTCTTTAGTTCCTCTTCACTTTCTGCCATTAGAGTGGTATCATCTGCATATCTGAGGTGGTTATATTTCTCCTGGCAATCTTGGTTACAGGTTGTGATTCATATAGACCAGCATGTCACATGATGTATCCTGCATATAAGTTAAATAATAAGGGTGGCGATATACAGCCTTGATGTACTCCTTTCCCAATTTTGAACCAGTCAGTTTCATGTTTGGTTTCAGGGGCACAGATTCACAGGTATAAACACTTGTGCTTAGTCGCTCAGTCATGTCCAACTCTTTGTGACCCTTTGAACTGTAGCCCACCTACCTCCTCTGTCCACAGGATTTTTCAGGCAAGAATATTTGGAGTGGGTTGCCGTTTCCTACTCCAGGGGATCTTCCCAACCTAGGGAGCAAGCCCAAGTCTCCTGCATTGCAGTCAGTTTCTTTACCTGCTGGGCCATTGGTGAAGCCTAGGTATATACACACACATGTCCAAAGGATGATGTGCGTGTGTGAAGAGAACCCTGAAAATGCCAGGAGAGAAGACTATTAGGATGATTAGTCATATTGTTCAGATGCGAGGAACATACTGAGAAATATCTTCATTCTCCGGGCAGTTGGAAGTCAGTATGGGTTCTTACATAGGAAAATAACATAATGGAATCAATATTAGAAGGCCTGCTATTAAAATAAAACAACAAACAAAAAACTCACCATATTATCAGTTATCTTAAATATAATAGTAAAATGTCACTTTTGTTGTCACATATTTATAATAAATAAATGGTGTCATTTTTTTAATAAAGAAAATATCCTTGGAGCAAGAAGTTAGCAAATATTGATGAGCAAAACAGCTGATGATCTCAGTAGCAATTATTCAATACAAAGTCTCCCACCCATTTCAGTGAACAAACAATTGCTATTGAAAAGTTTAAAAATATTTTACAGAGTAACATTATAATAAAATCAGGTAAAAGTTCATGTCTGAAATAGTTTGCATTCAACTGAATTATCATTGAAATGGCACCAGCACACCTGCAATATAACACAGCTAGGAGGTGGATTAGTTCAGTTCAGTTGCTCGGTCGTGTCTGACTCTTTATGACCCCATAGACTGCAGCATGCCAGACTTTCCTATCCATCACCAACTCCTAGAGCTTGCTCTAACTCATGTCCATTGAGTCAGTGATGTCATCCAACCATCTCATCCTCTACGTCCCCTTCTCTTCCTGCCTTCAATCCTTCCTAGCCTCAGGGTCTTTTCCAAAGAGTCAATTCTTTGCATCAGGTAGCCAAAGTATCGGAGCTTCAGTATCAGTCCTTCCAATATATTCAGGACTGATTTCCTTTAGGATTGACTGGTTTGATCTTGCAGTCCTAGGGGACTCTCAAGAGTCTTCTCCAACACCACAGTTCAAAAGCATCAATTCTTCAGTGCTCAGCTTTCTTTATGGTCCAACTCTCACATCCATACATTACTACTGGAAAAATGGCAGCTTTAACTAAACAGACCTTTGTCTGTAAAGTAATGTCTCTGCTTTTTAATATGCTGTCTAGGTTGATTATAGCTTTTTCTCCAAGGAGCAAGCATCTTTTAATTTCATGTTTGCAGTCACCATCTGCAGTGATTAACCAGGTTAGTTTCAGTCAGAGCTGAAAAATTCTCCTCCCTAATTTTAATGGGAGCTGCTTTGTATCATGCTGTGAAGATAGCATGTGTTGCAAATGCCTTTTGAGAACTTGGGAAACTAACTTAGTGTACCAAAGACAAATATTTCCATATACAAACTCTTATACTTCTAAGTGGGGATTTCTTTGATTTTCAGTCACAAGAAGGTGTAGATTTATGGTTCCTTTCACTGTCAATGAATTAAAATTTGCATGAGGATTGAAGCCTTTTGAGAAACTTCTTACTGCACACAGGGAGATGCTTTTTACACTTCACACACTTAATATCTTGAAAAAAACTAGCTACACCAATGAGGCAGTTTTGGACATAAGGCACTATGANTTATACTTCTAAGTGGGGATTTCTTTGACTTTCAGTCACAAGAAGGTGTTGATTTATGGTTCCTTTCACTGTCAATGAATTAAAATTTGCATGAGGATTGAAGCCTTTTGAGAAACTTCTTACTGCACATAGGGAGAGGCTTTTTACACTTCACACACTTAATATCTTGAAAAAAACTAGCTACACCAATGAGGCAGTTTTGGACATAAGGCACTATGAGGCAGTTAGGGGAAATCCCCATGTTTTCATAGACATGAAATGATTTTGCACTAGCACAGTTGATTTTGCCCTCCTTTTAAAGAATGAAATACAATTTTTTATTTTAAAAGGCTGATTAACAATTTATTTTATCGAGATATATCTTTGCTTATTGAAATGGCAAAGAGTTAATTTTTTTTTTTTTTTTTGCAATTAGTGGTACTCAGTAAGAACAGGTTTGTCAAGGGATTCCTTTGTATACTGCTAGTGGGGTTAAACTGGAAAATACTGTTGAGGAAAGCAGTGTTGTTACTGGATAGAGTTTACAAACACATGTAGCATTTGAGTTGTAATTGTATCTTTATGAGTATTTCCTTAAGCAAGAATTTGTGAATTTGCTTAAAAATTAGGGACAAGGATGGAGTAATATTGTGACTTACAAAAACATGTATTTGGTCTTCATCCTGAAGCTCCCCAAATTCTTGCGATTTTCTAAGTGATGATAGCTATAAAGGTAAGGACAGTGTCCTTTGTTATTTTAATAAAGTGACTTGACTGGCAGCTAAGGATAAGGTTTAGTTACCAAGGGAAACAGTCACCTTATGAATGGGTTGGAATTTTCAGTATTCCTACTACCCTCAACTTCTGGAAGAGGAAGAGGGTTGGAGGGTGAATCAATTGCCAGAGATTTAATCAACCATGTCTATGTAATAAAGCTCCCATAAAAGCTCAAAAGAACTGAGTTCTAAGAACTTCTGGATCAGTGAATAATCTTGGAGAGCAGTGTGCCTGGGACATGAACGCTTCATGTTCTTTCCCCATATCTTGCCCTGTGGACCCTTCCATCTGCCTATTCCTGAAATATATCCTTTTATAATAAACTTACAATCTGGTGAGTAAACAGATTTCTTGAGAGTTCTACTAGCTGCTCCAGCAAATTAATTACACTGGAGGAGGAAGTCCTCAGAATCTCTGGTTTACCACTAGTCAGTCAGAAGTATAGGTAATAACCTGGACTGGTGACTGGTGTCTGATTCCCAAGGTTAGTGTTATGAAACTTCCAATCTTCCCCCAATTGCTATGTTCAGGTGACAGCCTAGGCATGTGAGTGACATCTGAAATTGTGGGAAGGACAGTTTTGTAAGACTGAGCCTTTAATCTGTGAGATCTGATGCCATCGNAGTGTTATGAAACTTCCAATCTTACCCCAATTGCTATGTTCAGGTGACAGCCTAGGCATGTGAGTGACATCTGAAATTGTGGGAAGGACAGTTTTGTAAGACTGAGCCTTTAATCTGTGAGATCTGATGCCATCGGCAGGTATTTAGTGTTAGAATTAAGTTGAATCATAGGATACCCAGTTGATGTCCAAGAATTGCTTGGTGGTGTGGGGGTAAACCCTTTCTCCTCACATTGAAGTTGGGTCTCAGAACACCTAAGAAGTTGTGTTTGGCTCTGCGATTCCGTGGATTCTAGACTGCTGGGCTCCTCTGTCCAAGGAATTCTCCAGGCAAGAATACTGGAGTGAATAGCCACTCCTTTCTTCAGGGAATCTTCCTGACCCAGAGATCAAACTCAGGTCTCCTGCACTTCAAGGATATTCTTTAACATCTGAGCTACCAGGGAAGCCCAAGAGATGGCCAGAGTATTATTACTGATAATCTGGAAAAAGTTGGAAACAACCAAAAGTTCTCAAATCCTGTGTGGCAAATTCTTTAACCAAAGTATATGAGTACATCTTACTATTGCAATCAATAAAAGTCATGCAAATATGTCTGGGAATATATGTATACCCAAATGTATAGATGCACATATACTTACTTAGGAAGACTCCAACTGTCAGTTCTTTCAGATGGTCATTATCTTCCAAGTTTCTTAAAGTAATTTATGAAACTGATTAGGCAATAGCACCCCACTCCAGTACTCTTGCCTAGAGAATCCAATGGACGGAGGAGCCTGGTGGGCTACAGTCCATGGGGTCGCTAAGAGTTGGACACAACTGAGTGACTTCACTTTCACTTTTTACTTTCAAGCATTGGAGAAGGAAATGGCAACCCACTCCAGTGTTCTTACCTGAAGAATCCCAAGGACGGGGGAGCCTGGTGGGCTGCCATCTACGGGTCACACAGAGTTGGACATGACTGAAGCGACTTAGCAGCAGCAGCAGTAGCATGAAAGTGATAGTTGCTCAGTCACGTCCAACTCTGTAATCCCGTGGACTATAGAGTTCATGGATTTCTCCAGGCCAGAATACTGGAATGGGTAGCCTTTCCCTTCTCCAGGGGATCTTCCCAATCCAGGGATCGAATCCAGGTCTCCCACACTGCAGGCGGATTCTTTACCAGCTAAGTCACCAGAGAAGCCCAAGAATACTGATGTGGCTAGCCTATCCCTTCTCCAGCTGATTTTCCTGACCCAGGAATCAAATCAGGGTCTCCTGCATTGCAGGTGAATTCTTTACCAGCTGAGCTACCANTTACCGGCTAAGTCACCAGAGAAGCCCAAGAATACTGATGTGGCTAGCCTATCCCTTCTCCAGCTGATCTTCCTGACCCAGGAATCAAATCAGGGTCTCCTGCATTGCAGGTGAATTCTTTACCAGCTGAGCTACCAGGGAAGCCCTAAACTAATTTATGAATTTATTTTAATCAGGGTTTCTCTGTGTAACTTCAGTATCTTTCTTAACTTTTATCTAACTATGTGAATAATGCTATTACTGTGAATAAAATGTTTTATATGACTAATTGAAAAACCATTTACATATTCTTTCCATCAGTTTTGAAAATAAGAAATGACTATGTCAACTTTAGTTCTTCTCATACCATAAAGTCTGCTGGTGTGAGAGAGTCTTACTTGGGTAATATAAAATTTATTTCTCCCAGTGTGTTCATGTGATTGGAATAGTAGGTAGACTTCTCTAGCAAAAATTCATTCTAGATAATTACTAGGACTGTAAAGAAAAATAAATAAAAATACTGTTAAAAATTCCTTCCTTCCCTCTCTCCTTCCCCTCTTTTCCCTCTCTTTCCATCTTTTTCTCCCACTCCTTCTTCTCTCCTTCCCCCAGTTGCATACGTTTCCAATTACATAGTTTAAAAATGGTCATAATGTAACATCAGTTCATTATGTAACCATAGGATTGAAAAATGCCAGCTGAGATACCTCTTATTGTTGGAAGAGATACAATAAATATTTTAAAAATTGTCTAATTATACAAATAACAACTTTCAACTCTAGTGTCTATTTTGCCAACAGTTCTGGTATTTCTTGCTAATGTAATACGTAGTTTTAGTTTTATTTTTCCAACACTGCATTTTCTTGGGGAGATGCCAATTTTCATATTCATACTACAAATGTAGTAGTAATTTTGTAATGTTGAAGAAAATTGTAGCTAAGTAAATCACTTTATCTCCTGTTACAGTTATAAAAGCTACAAATGAAGGTTTGACTAAGGACTATATTGGATACAAGGCCATTGTAGTATGTAGTAAATAATTTACCAGAAATACTAGTGGTACTAGGGAAACCTCACAAATATATTTCTAAAATAGGATAGTCTAAGTGACTTAGATATATTCTGCTTCATATCATAATCTTTGCTTTTGTCTGGTTTCCTTCAGGATGTGAAATGTATTTGTCATAGCCTTAGGCTGGAATTCTTGCAACTTAGACACAAGGAAGGCAATATAATACAGTGACATCAGGGTGCTGATGGGAAATAGCAAGTGTTTAGAAAGACTGGAAAGAATCACTTAATATATCTATACAGATTTTCCTTGCTATATCAAAACAGCCCATTTCTATGAAACTTTTCATTAACTGAAATGGTGTAAAGAANTCATATCATAATCTTTGCTTTTGTCTGGTTTCCTTCAGAATGTGAAATGTATTTGTCATAGCCTTAGGCTGGAATTCTTGCAACTTAGACATAAGGAAGGCAGTATAATACAGTGACATCAGGGTGCTGATGGGAAATAGCAAGTGTTTAGAAAGACTGGAAAGAATCACTTACTATATCTATACAGATTTTCCTTGCTATATCAAAACAGCCCATTTCTATGAAACTTTTCATTAACTGAAATGGTGTAAAGAAAAAAGCAATTACCTTAGGACACATCTTGCTAAGGGATGCACAATGGAGACAAAGCCAGTTGCTCACGTGCAATTTAAAGCTACAGAGGCTTGACGCTGAGATGCAAGTGTAGTTCCTGGGGAAAGAGCTTGGTGGTGCCACTCGCACAGCTCAGGGTTCAGGCTGCCGTTATAGGGCTGGCTGCAAAACAAATGCTAATTGCCGTTTTTGCTTCTTGCCTTTTCTCACAAAAGTGAAAATTCTCTTTGGGTTTATCTTGGTTACCAAAACAGATACTAATGTATGGCTTTCTAAAAAGTGAAGGGACATAAAGCAAGCTTCTGAAAAGCAGAGGATACCTGTATTCCTGTAAACATATGTACAGTAAATAAGAAATCATGAAAGACTACATTGCCTCTGTCCACAACCCAAAAAAAGGCAAATATGTCCACTTACAAAAAATCAAATACTGTTCAGGAAAGAAATGCAATGTCTTCAAACTTGGCTGAAGCTGTTCTTTAGTTGAAGCATCAACAAATAATTTGTTAACAGTGATGTCTTCCCTAACTGAATCCATTTTCTGCATCTGTTTTGCCTTTAGTGACTTGACTGTGGAGTAATAATCATGACACTTTTCTAAAGCAGATCTTGTGAATCTCCATATGCTATATGATTCTTAGGATGAAAAATAGTTTTACATTATCAATTCTTTGGCCCTTTTCCCCAGTAGATACTGTTTATGAACATGTGAATTTTGCATTATGCAGTNAATCATGACACTTTTGTAAAGCAGATCTTGTGAATCTCCATATGCTATATGATTCTTAGGATGAAAAATAGTTTTACATTATCAATTCTTTGGCCCTTTTCCCCAGTAGATACTGTTTATGAACATGTGAATTTTGCATTATGCAGTAGATTTGTTACTGAAAAGTTATTTTTAAATAATTTGGGAGAATCAAATCTTATTTTAAATGTACCAGAGAAGTTTGTTATTATTAGGGACCTTGTGATAAACACTTCTTCAAAGTGAAATATTCTAAATTATTTTGTAAGCTGTGATTTTCTATACTGTTATCTAAAATGAGGTGCAAATAAACTAGATAAAGTTTAAAGAAAATGATGTGTGTGGCACATGAGAGAGCCAGCTGGCCTCTCCCCAAAAGGCCTTGCATTACACTTGTGATGTTACTGTATTCCAGAGTCTGACCTTGAAACTTGCAGGCTCAGCAATTTGAATTTGTCAGCACTAGAAGACTAAATCTCAGGAGCATTATAAGTTATTGGAACTGTTGTATTAAATCAGAATACCAACTTAATTATAGCTATTAAAAACACATTGTTTTTATATTAACTTGAATAGTTATGTAAACAGAACAAAAACTTTCTCTCCTTGAGGTGGACTATTGAGGAATCTAAATGGTTATTTTGAAGTTATTTTGGTGTGATTAGGCTCAGACTATGGAAGTTACAGAAAAGATATCATGTAACATGCTTTATTTTGCCCTTCCCTGAAACCTCAGAGACATGGCTAATTGATTATTGCTAACTGATCAACTGATCCACTAAGCTAAGATTTAGCTTAAAAACCCTCAACACGACATTCCAGAAGCCAGCTCAATTGATTAGAATTGGCACAGGATTTGACACTTGTTCGTGGGTAAATCTTTTTGCTCTATGCCTGTTTTCTTTACTGTGAAATTAATGAATTTGACTGTTTTTTCCTTCCTCCCATGTCCTGTTCTGCTTTGCAAATAACTCTGTTTGTTTAAGCAAATGACTATGGTCTTAATTTCTCTACCTTAAAAATGAGAAGGTAATACTGAATCTTTTTAAAATATAGACTAAAACTTATAACTCTTATCTGAAACTGTAAGTCAGAGCTTTTAGCTGTCTATGTCAACCATAAAGAAATGGAGATGCAGATCAATTGCCAGCCACCATCTTGTGTGCACATGAATTATCATCTATGTCCAAAATTGGGTTGGTGCAAGAGTGCCATATGAATTATAATATCTGTTCAGAGAGCAGAATGCAAGAATGTTGATATATTTGCCAGTGTTTGCCATGTTGGATCTGTAGATGGATTACTATCCCAGGTATTCACTTCACTGAAAAGTTGTCAGCTGTCAAGTCTGAGAGCAGAAAAAACTGAAGCAAGTTTGAAGTCACATGTACTAATTTCTGCAAAGTAAAGTAAAGTCACTCAGTCGTGTCAAACTCTTTGGGACCCCATGGACTGTAGCCTACCAGGTTCCTCCATCCATGGGATTTTCTAAGCAAGAATACTGGAGTGGATTGCCATTTCCTTCTCCAGGAGATCTTCCCAACCCAGGGATTGAACCCAGGTCTCCTGCATTGTAGGCAGATGCTTTACCATCTGAGCCAGCAGGGAAGTCCAATTTCTGCAAAAGTGTTTGTAAAATCAGTCATATTTCCATTATGTTGGCTAATTGTAGACAAAATATAACTATTTTTTGTATTCATATCTATTGTCAATATAGATCTAGTAGTAGCAAATGTTTTCTAGTCATAGAGCCTCCAGAGCACCATGAAATAGTCTATATTTTAATGATGAAAAAGATCTCTCATTACTGAAATGTGTTTTTATTATTCAAGGACTGCAGTTGTCTATTCACTAAAATGACTGCTCAGATTGCAGGTCACAGTTGCCTGAGTGCTCTGGTTAAGGGGAAAAATATGAAGTTCTGATTGGTGTTAAGCAGTGAATCTTTTGACAAAGATAATGGTTCCATGTACAGTGATAAAGCATTCTTCATATCTTCAATTTTTTTTATTTTTTGTTCCTTTAAAAGTATTCCTTTCCATTTGATTTTTTTTCATTTACTTTAAGGAGAGTATTAATCAACCATGCTCATTTAAAATATATTAATGTCCTCTTCCTTCACGCAGACTTTTACTTGTGCACAAGGCAGATTCTAAATGTGATTAGAATGAATACTGCCATATTAACTTATTAATAAATGTCTGTATGACCCATGAAGGATGCTTTCCCTGAAATAAAACTCAGACATCTTGCTCAAAAAGCAGTCAACCTCTGTCTACTGCCTGACTGAACTATAATTTACATTTTGTATAAAATGGACAGAAGGCAATTTTAATTTAATATATAAATGTAAAACTTCAGCTTCCCCTTGCTGTAATATGGACTCCATGATTTTATTTATTTATTTTTTATCAGCAAAGGCTGTATCCTGTGAGTGTCTGTGATGGAAACCCACTGTGCACACAGAGTAGCTCTATTAGGCTATTGGAGAGGATGAAAACAGTTTGAGATAAATAAAAAAGCAATTACCTAGGCCTGGGAAAGAGATACTGCACATTTATTCAGGAGGCATTTAACTTACTCAGGACTCCATTCCAATGAACAGTTATTCCTTTTTCTTCCTCCCTAATATATGCCAAGCCAAATGGGAAGAAACAGGACAATGTTTCACACCCCAGCAGTGAGGCAGAAATCTGTGGATTTTAGAAAGCTGTCATTAACAAAAAGACAAAACCATGATGTCCCTCATTCCATTTCTAGAGTTGGACATTGAGGGCAAAGCATTTGAAATTGTGGCATAATCAACTGTAATAGCTACTGGGTAGATGGACTAAAGCCAGGCACAGCTTCTGCAAAGCTGGTGGGTAGCATGCTTATTGATTTAAAGGCTGCTACCAAAGTTCCTGTAATCAAGACTTATTTATAACCAAGGCTGAGGGAGAAGAAAGAATATATAGGTCTTTTAACAATCACTGTTTCTTCTGTTTCCCATTCTTCTGTGATTAATTTCACATTTTATTTTAGCTTATTTCCCTGAATTTCTTTTCTTATACATTTTATCCCTGAATCACTCCTTTCTCCTCCCTAGCTCACTGATCAATAGAGCTATTACAGTTCAATTGAGCAATGTCATTTTCCATAGGGGTATCTGTTCACGAAGGAATGGGGAATACAGAGCAAATTAAATAAAGAAGAAGGTGAAGAAGCTCTGCAGAGAACAGTATTCCTACAGTGACAGGGACCGTCGGAAAACTAGAACAGCCTAGCAGATTCTACCAAAGTTCTGAAAGTAAATTTCTCTTCCTTTAAATTTCCCTGTTCTTAGAATTCATTTCTTCTACGATTGCTGGCAATTGTTACCAATCCCATTTCATCTCTTGGGAATCCTGTTATACAACATCACTCCACTTGGCATCCTGCTAATCTTGGTGAATTAAGATTTCATTCCTTAGCCTTATACACTTGAAATATTTCTGTTACTGCACTTCTTAAGTAGGTTTTGTCTCTTAGTACTTCAAATAGCATCTCTTATGTACAGTTCTAGTTTCTTTTTATTTCTAATTAGGTGAGTCATAATGTGGCAAAGCAGAGAAAATCTTGCTATTTTGGAAAGATTGCCTCCCTGTTATTTTACTGGGCGTTGCTGTGAGAATCAACAAAGGAAAATGTGAAAATATGTTGACCACTATAAAGCTTTGTAAAAGTCATGATATCTCTGGCTTGGTTTTGCTTTTGTTTATTTTTTGATGGTCTCCCTGTAATTCTTCATTATAGCCTGTAGCTGCTTTAATATTAATAATTAAATGCTGTACAGCCTTTGCTTCTGTAAAAGAAAAGAGGGGCTGCCTTGACTTGACCTCAAAGCATCATGGCATGAATGCACACAGCGTTAAAATCAGGACCACTCAAAAGAAAACAAAACAAAACAGAAAAAAAAAAGATCAGGGCCACTCAAATCTTGAATCAATTACATGCCTATGAAGAAGTCATTAGCAATGAGAAAATCTGGTAAATGCCTTGTTTTTTATTAAATTTGTTTTCATTTTGCTTGATTTGTAGCTATTTGACAAGCAAAAAAGAAGAAATATATGTGTGTTTCTTCTAGTCATGTTAAAGATTATTGCAAAAGTGGCCTAAAATCCTCTATTTGGTAATGCAACTGTTACAAGGAAATGATAGCTAGCAATGATAGCTTCTGGGGCTTTTTGAATATCATCCATAGATATGCCAAAAGGTGCAATTACATGCAAGAACATTTACAGTTTGGTCTGATCTGTCAAAATGAGCAATGGATCAGCTAATCTGCTGCCATTTTAATGGCTTCTCTGGGGTATTGACTTAGCAGAAGTTATGAAGTTGAAAGGGATTTTTGAAACTAGATTATAATTCAGGTAACATTTAAATTTTAAATAGAAAACTGACTAAAACAAATAAAATATGGTAAAAATTTCTCAAAAGAATAATGGGGAAAGCATAAATAATGCACAAATAAAATTTATTTATTATAGATAGCTAAATTTGTAAGTACCAGTAGAATGATCCAGAGAAACGATCAGATATTTTATATTTTATTTCTTAGAAATCTTGACATTTATATCTTTGATAAACTTTTCAAGATTTGCGAGAATGAAAATTTCCAAACTTATTCTGTCAAATGTACAAGAATGTCCCAAGATCATCTTTTGATCCCAGGTTCTTTGTTTAAATGCTAATGTAGAAAATACTACTTAGTGTCAATGATCAGGCAAGATTTATATTTTGTTCCTTATTATATAACCAGGAATTACTTGTGTTTTATGGGCTTAATTGTGTCACTTCAAAACTGAATAGCGTATTAAAAAATGGGCCATTGTTAACACTTGTGTTGGATGTAAATAGTTAGATAGAATTATACCATATTTTATGAATACTCAAGTGCCTAAGTCACTGCTAGCAAGAACTTTAGACACTGTAGAGCATAGGGTCAATCAGCTATAGCCTGTGTGCCAAATTGAGTCCAACATCTGTTTTTTTAATGTTCTCAGGACTTAGAAGTTTTTTGTTTTATTTACATTTTTAACTGGTTAAGAGAAATAAGACTATTTTGTAACATGTAACTATTATATGAAGTTCAAATTTCAATGTTTGTAAATAAAATGTTACTGGAACATGACCATGTTCATTTAATTCTGTGTTGTCTAAAATTTGTTTTTCTTTTGTACTATAACAAGAGTTGAGGGGTTACATCAGAGCATGCTGGCCTGCAAAGTTCAAGATACTTACCATCTGGCCCTTTATAGAAAGATCTGCCTGTCTTTA
>SJYW01043862.1:38858-60601 GCA_006410735.1 Raphicerus campestris
AAAACAAATAAAATATGATAAAAATTTCTCAAAAGAATAATGGGGAAAGCATAAATAATGCACAAATAAAATTTATTTATTATAGATAGCTAAATTTGTAAGTACCAGTAGAATGATCCAGAGAAACAATCAGATATTTTATATTTTATTTCTTAGAAATCTTGACATTTATATCTTTGATAAACTTTTCAAGATTTGCGAGAATGAAAATTTCCAAACTTATTCTGTCAAATGTACAAGAATGTCCCAAGATCATCTTTTGATCCCAGGTTCTTTGTTTAAATGCTAATGTAGAAAATACTACTTAGTGTCAATGATCAGGCAAGATTTATATTTTGTTCCTTATTATATAACCAGGAATTACTTGTGTTTTATGGGCTTAATTGTGTCACTTCAAAACTGAATAGCGTATTAAAAAATGGGCCATTGTTAACACTTGTGTTGGATGTAAATAGTTAGATAGAATTATACCATATTTTATGAATACTCAAGTGCCTAAGTCACTGCTAGCAAGAACTTTAGACACTGTAGAGCATAGGGTCAATCAGCTATAGCCTGTGTGCCAAATTGAGTCCAACATCTGTTTTTTAATGTTCTCAGGACTTAGAAGTTTTTTGTTTTATTTACATTTTTAACTGGTTAAGAGAAATAAGACTATTTTGTAACATGTAACTATTATATGAAGTTCAAATTTCAATGTTTGTAAATAAAATGTTACTGGAACATGACCATGTTCATTTAATTCTGTGTTGTCTAAAATTTGTTTTTCTTTTGTACTATAACAAGAGTTGAGGGGTTACATCAGAGCATGCTGGCCTGCAAAGTTCAAGATACTTACCATCTGGCCCTTTATAGAAAGATCTGCCTGTCTTTATCATAGAGACAAGAGGTCTTCTACATTAAAGTCCATGTTGAAATTGTGACTTGAGTAATTTGTAATACAATCAGGCATTATAAATAATGAGGCCATTAATGTGATAAAGGTGATGCATTTTTGGTTCCTCAAGGCACTAAATGCTTGTCTGTAGATCCATTAGGTATCTACCTACTTAGGGTAGGATTCTTACATTACTTGTATAATCAGGAAAATCACTAAATTTCTCCAAAGCTCTTGTCACACCATCTGAAGTACAAGAAAATAATAGTATTTACTTCATAGGATTATCATTAAGAATAAATGAAATCTTACCTCTGTTTTATGTCTAGTAAATTATAAATGATCAGAAATTTAGTAATTGCTATTTTTAAAATTATAGATAAATATAAGCACATAAAATGGTTTTTAACCTATAAATTAGGAAGACAATGCAAAAAAGATTTACATAAAGATTGCCACATTTATATGAAAGTTTGAAAATTGAAAACTTTATCTAGTTCTTATACAATTAAATGTCATTTGTATAAGATCCTATATACTATAGCAGATTTCTGATTTTTTACTTTTAATTTCTTTTCACTAAGAATCTGTTTTAGGAAGAAAGAAAATCTCTATTTGGTCTCAATTTTCCCCTTTTTCTTTTCTCAGTTTTGAGTAAGTCTGTGTTAACTGCCATTTGTCCTAGTTTTACACTTTTTTTTGATGTTTTTGTGGCTTCCTCATTGAGGAGAATGATAGCAACCAAAAATTCTCTTTCAGTGTTTTGGCATACAGTGATTCAAAATTCTAATTTTAAATGTATTATCCTCATGAACTCTTTCTAAGGAAGATTATCTTACTTTTTATCTGTGAATTTAACTTACAAAGGCAGGAGTTTCTTGGAATTTTCTTTTTCTTCTTGCAGATACATTGGCCTAAGAGCTTTCTGTGTCTGAGAATTTCAAGAGGCATCCATCTTCCATCAGTGTGTTTCTGTGGTTCCTGTCCAATGCCATGTGCATGAAGAGTTACTGTAGAGTCTATTTCAATGAATAGTATTGGAAATTTCCAGATTGAATCTGAAGTTTTAAAATGCTATGAAACTTAATTTGCCAATTAAATAACATTTAACTGGATATAAGTAGCTCAATAAACTTTGTGATTTAATTATTTTATGACACTGATGTACCCCTGTCTCTTATACACATCTCTTAGGCTGGAATTCTTGCAACTTAGACNCAGATTGAATCTGAAGTTTTAAAATGCTATGAAACTTAATTTGCCAATTAAATAACATTTAACTGGATATAAGTAGCTCAATAAACTTTGTGATTTAATTATTTTATGACACTGATGTACCCATCATTGACAGTGAGGAACCATTGCTTGTGTTAAGACAGTTTTCAATAAGCAAGACAGATTTAGATCTCCAATAAAATTATAATATATATTATTTATATATTCTCTGAAAGTGTCTACATTACATTTATCTTTAGATCTTTTGTAAAGAATCTAAATCTAATAAAATAATGTCACAAAGATAATAGCTTGAAGAATATAAATCTTAAGATTCTGCATATCTGGTGTAACATGTTGTTCAGTGACTCAGTTGTGTCCGACTCTTTGCAATCCCCTGGATTGCAGCATGCCAGGCTTCCATGTCCTTCACTACCTCCCAGAGTTTGCTCAAACTAATGCCCATTGAGCCAATGACGCTATTCAAATATCTCATCCTCTGTTGCCCCCTTCTCCTCCTGCACTCAGTCTTTTGCAGTATCAGGGTCTTTTCCAATGAGTCAGCTCTTCATATCAGGTGGCCAAAGTATTGGAACTTCAGCATCAGTCTTTCCAATGAATATTCAACATTGATTTCTTTAGAATTTACTATTTGATCTCCTTGCAGCCCAAGGGACTCTCAAGAGTCTTCTCCAGTACCTCAGTTCTAAAGCGTAAGTACTTCAGCTCTCAGCCTTCTTTATAGTCCATCTCTCACATTCATACATGACTACTGGAAAACATAGGTTAGACTATATGGACCTTTGTTGGTAAAGTAATGTCTCTGCTTTTTAATATGCACTCTAGGTTGGTCATAGCTTTTCTGCCTAGGGGCAAGTATATTTAATTTCATGGCTGCAGTCACTGTCTGCAGTGATTTTAGAGCCCGAGAAAATAAAGTCTGTCACTGTTCCCATGTTTTCCCCCAATTTGACATGAAGTGATGGGACCAGATGGCATGATCTTAATTTTTTGAGTGTTGAATTTTAAGCCAGTTTTTTCACTCTCCTCTTTCGCCTTCATCAATAGGCTCTNAGCCCAAGAAAATAAAGTCTGTCACTGTTCCCATGTTTTCCCCCAATTTGACATGAAGTGATGGGACCAGATGGCATGATCTTAATTTTTTGAGTGTTGAATTTTAAGCCAGTTTTTTCACTCTCCTCTTTCGCCTTCATCAATAGGCTCTTAGTTCCTCTTCCCTTTCTGCCAGTAAAGTGGTGTCCTTTGCATATCTCGGGTAATTGATATTTCTCCTGGCAATGTTGATTCCAGCTTGTGCTTCATCAAGCCTGACATTTCTCATGACGTACTCTATATAAAAGTTAAGTAAACATGGTGACGATATACAGCCTTAACATACTTCATTCCCAATTATGAACCAGTCTATTCTAACTGTTGCTTACTGACTTGCATAAAGATTTCTCAGGAGGCAGGTAAGATGGATTGGTATTCCCATCTCTTGAAGACTTCCACAGTTTGTTGTGATCCACACAGTCAAAAGCTTTAGCATAGTCCATGAAGCAGAAGTAGATGTTTTTCTGGAATTCCCTTGCTTTTTCTATGATCCAACAGACGTTGGCAATTTGATCACTGGTTCCTCTGCCTTTTCTAAATCCAGCCTGTACCTCTGGAAATCATCGGTTCCTGTATTGTTGAAGCCTAGCTTGAAGGATTTTGAACATTACCTTGCTATCATGTGAAATTAGCACATTTTGCAGTAGTTTGAACATTCTATGGCATTGGCCTTCTTTGGGATTGAAATGAAAACTGACTTTTTCCGGTCCTGAGTGTGTAACCTTGAAGTGAAATTAAGTTGCTCAGTCAAGTCTGACTCTTTGCAACCCGGTGGACTGTAGTCTACCAGGCTCCTCTGTCCATGGGATTCTCCAGGCAGGGATACTGGAGTGGGTTGCCATTTCCTTCTTCAGGGGCTCTTCCCGACCCAGGGATCAAACACAGCTCCCCCACTTGCAGGCAGATGCTCTACCAGGGAAGCCCTGTGTGTGTAACCTTCAGTTCAGTTCAGTTCAGTCGCTCAGTCGTGTGGGGACAGTGTTGAGTATATTCTCAAATATGATCAGTCCTCTATGAAACAGCCAAAAGAGTATAAGTAGAAGAAGCCATGCTAAGACTTGTCTGGTGAGAGCATCTCTCTTTAATCATTGTTATGTCATCATCAGCCATATAGTACTGGAATAATCTAGCCAGAATAAGTTTTGCTCAAAATACCCAAAAGAGATCTATTAATATTATGCTGATCCTACTTTTGCTCACATTATCTCCAGTGAAATAATAGAGACCAATACAGCAGCGTTTATTACATGCTAAGTTCTGAAATCTAACTACCACATTTCATTTTATTCTAAGATAAGTTTATGATGTAGCTATTGTGATCATCAATTTACAATGAAGTTCCTGAAGTTAGGTTAACAACCACATGGGTAGTGGGTTGAATCTGTGGTCTCTGATTCCAAAGACAAATTTTTAAACGTCGTGCCTTTGGATTTGTATAACTTGGCCAAAGGGTTTTCCTTAAGATTGAATCTCTCCTTCTCCTTTTCATTTCTTATTTTGGTTGTGGATTGTCTGAAATTCATCATACGGTCCTGGAAAACACTGCATAAGCCCTTGTATGTTTATCCAGTCAGTGAATTGAGTAGCAAATCAGGATGATAGCACTGTCAATATGATATTAACAATAACAACAGCAATAATAACTTATAGTTGTATGTTAGTTCCTCATCTGTACTAAAATTTAAGCCAGGATTCTTTCCTGTCTTCAGCATAATTCTTGATCTTTAAAGTCACAAGACTTATACTGCATCTTATTCACACACACACACAAATCATTGGAAACATCAAAGTTTGAGTGTATAAAATGAAGAAGAAAATAACCTGCTTTTAATATTCTTGAAGAATTCAACATAATTCAATGGAAATCTAATGTTCCAGAGTTAAATTTAAGCTATCTGGAGGATGTAGTTGGATTGTGACAGGCTTCTGTTTGTTGATCTGCATTATCTTGCCTACTCGTAAGTATTGACAGCATACTGTGCTCTGGATCTGAATCNACATAATTCAATGAAAATCTAATGTTCCAGAGTTAAATTTAAGCTATCTGGAGGATGTAGTTGGATTGTGACAGGCTTCTGTTTGTTGATCTGCATTATCTTGCCTACTCGTAAGTATTGACAGCATACTGTGCTCTGGATCTGAATCTTGTTTATGAATGCCATCTATTTGTGAATTTATTTTTTTAAATTATATTGATGAAGAGTTTTGTTGAGTGGTGGTGGTCGTGATTTAGTCACTAAGTTGTGTCCAACTCTTGTTACCCCATGGACTCTAGCCTGCCAGGCTCCTCTGTCCATGGGATTCTCCAGGCAAAAATACTGGAGTGGGTTGCCATTTCTTTCTCCAGTGAGTTGGGTGGTGAACAGATATTTTTTTGGTGGATTCTTCTCTGAATTTTACATTAAGTTCTAAAAGGTAGCTGGCTAACCACAGTTTGAATGTATTGCTGTCTTCAGAAAAAGTTTTGGAAGATTTTAATTTGGTTGTTAAAAGTTTGCTAATTTGGGATGGAGCATCAACTGGATATAAGATTCAGCTATTAAATTCACACACAGCTAGTGTTGCTTTCACTGGGATACTGACATCTGAATATCATGAACTAAGATATCAAAGTGTCAGTCAGTCAAGAGTTTAGCAATCACATCTGAGACAAATGTGCTTCTCCTTGATATCTAGGATGATTTACAACTGTTCACTATGTTATAATGGAGATTCTTTGCCCTTCTTGCCTCATCATTGTTCTTTTAAAAAGTCAGAATAGACAATAGCCTTATAGCCAGCATCTTATATGTAAATTTAAGAAGATACTGATAGCTTGACTTTTTGTTTTAATTTCACAAAAATCTGTGCATGTAAAGTCAATCAACTATTTTGGTGTAAAACCTTTAAACATTACTAATCATAATTCCCTTCAGTTTGATTTATTTGGGCCTGTGTTCATTGTTTCACCTGTTTCTCATTACCTGCTTTTTATTTTAATGTGGGTGTATGTTTTTCTTCAGAATCCCTCCTTATGAAAATAGTTTGTATAGATTGTGCCTGTAGAGGCTGATCTTGGGGGATCAGAAGAAAGTCACTGAGTAGTCCAGGGGAAAATTTCCCCAATAAACATAGCTTTTTCCTCCACTACACATTTTTCTAGACAGTTTATTAATAATCTCCCTCTTCATGTGACCACCTTCCAAATATTTAATACACACCCATATTCTGGTTTTCATATATTTGGACATGCTTAGACATTTCTTTGTCTCAACTTAGAAGATATTTTGAATTCCTGATAAATTGTTTATTGAGTAGAAATTAAAATGAGCACATTTGATCAACTGATTTTCAGAGACATTAACAAGGCAACTGATTTATATTCAGTGATTGGGAACCCTGAAGATCAAAGAGACATACCTTTTTCTTACAAGGGAAATGAGAATATACATCTGTCCACATGAGACTTTTTCAAAAAACACTTTTATTGAAATAAATAAAAATATAAAGGTATAGTTATTTGATACATTACCTGTTTGTGTGATAGTTTCTTCTTTAACATGTATTACACAGAAATACTGGTTAAGGCAATAGACACTGGAGTCAAATTGCCAAGTATCAAAGCTTGGATCTACCCACTATGAGAGGCTGTGTCATGCTGAACAGGATACTTACTTCTCTAAGCCTTCTGTTCTTCTCACCCCTGCCTTTTTGGTAGTTGTGATGATGAAATGAGATTAACTATATGTGCATGCATGTGTGCATGTTCTGTTGTGCCTGATTCTTTCCCTCCCCATGGACTGCAGCCCACCAAGTTCCTCTGTCCATGGGATTTTTCAGGTAAGAATATTGAATTGGGATGTCATTTCCTCCTTCAGGGAATCTTCTCAACCTGGAGAGAGAAGCTACATCTCTTGCATCAGCAGGTGGATTCTACCACTGTGCCACCTGAGAAGCCCAATGATTACCTATATAAATGCTTATTAATGAGACAAATGTCATCTCTTTTATATACATCTGAATATTTGCCATCAAATCTTATATATAATTTGGATTCTACTGCTGCAATGCTCTGCTGGCCCTCAGGGAGCATGTAGTATATTGGTCATATGTTTCTGTAGTCATTTACAGCCCAAGTCAGGATATGGAATTAATGATATTTGGGTATTTAATATAATGGTATAAATGAACATAACAACAACAACAACAACAAACACTGAAGAATCTTTGGCTCTGCAGGTGTTGCTTCTGAGAATTGCAATGTAAAATGCATGGCTTAACTCATAAGATCAGACTAAAATAGGAGACTCTCGCAAGGGGTGTAACTTCTCAGAGGCCCTTTTAAAGAATTTTTTCCCCACTTNATTGAGTAGAAATTAAAATGAGCACATTTGATCAACTGATTTTCAGAGACATTAACAAGGCAACTGATTTATATTCAGTGATTGGGAACCCTGAAGATCAAAGAGACATACCTTTTTCTTACAAGGGAAATGAGAATATACATCTGTCCACATGAGACTTTTTCAAAAAACACTTTTATTGAAATAAATAAAAATATAAAGGTATAGTTATTTGATACATTACCTGTTTGTGTGATAGTTTCTTCTTTAACATGTATTACACAGAAATACTGGTTAAGGCAATAGACACTGGAGTCAAATTGCCAAGTATCAAAGCTTGGATCTACCCACTATGAGAGGCTGTGTCATGCTGAACAGGATACTTACTTCTCTAAGCCTTCTGTTCTTCTCACCCCTGCCTTTTTGGTAGTTGTGATGATGAAATGAGATTAACTATATGTGCATGCATGTGTGCATGTTCTGTTGTGCCTGATTCTTTCCCTCCCCATGGACTGCAGCCCACCAAGTTCCTCTGTCCATGGGATTTTTCAGGTAAGAATATTGAATTGGGATGTCATTTCCTCCTTCAGGGAATCTTCTCAACCTGGAGAGAGAAGCTACATCTCTTGCATCAGCAGGTGGATTCTACCACTGTGCCACCTGAGAAGCCCAATGATTACCTATATAAATGCTTATTAATGAGACAAATGTCATCTCTTTTATATACATCTGAATATTTGCCATCAAATCTTATATAATTTGGATTCTACTGCTGCAATGCTCTGCTGGCCCTCAGGGAGCATGTAGTATATTGGTCATATGTTTCTGTAGTCATTTACAGCCCAAGTCAGGATATGGAATTAATGATATTTGGGTATTTAATATAATGGTATAAATGAACATAACAACAACAACAACAACAAACACTGAAGAATCTTTGGCTCTGCAGGTGTTGCTTCTGAGAATTGCAATGTAAAATGCATGGCTTAACTCATAAGATCAGACTAAAATAGGAGACTCTCGCAAGGGGTGTAACTTCTCAGAGGCCCTTTTAAAGAATTTTTTCCCCACTTCCACTGCTCTCAATTTGGATCCCAGCTCATCTGATTTGTTCACAAGTCCTTCCATATGAGAAAATACTTCAATGCTGATTGTGAATCATGTGGGCTGCTGCTATCCTTGTGTGATTTTTGTTTTCTGGCACTTCTTGCTGGGGGCTGCTCTGGCAGGATGTAGCTTAATCACGTGGAGCTGCTTCTTTGAAAAAGTGTGATGTACATCACCTACAGGCAGGTATCTCAGTTGGTTCAGTGAAAAGGAGAAGCCATTTCATTTCCCAGCTTGAGGTCTCAGCTCCACAGACAGCCCGACAAGTTCCCCTTTAAGATGCTCCAAGATAACTTCCCAAGGACCAGATGGTTCTGGTAAGTCTGGGATGATTAGCAGGCCTCCTATTCCAGAGCAGCTACCTGGCAAGGGGATTTGGCATTGCCTGGAGAATGCTCATGATAACAGAAAGGAGGTAATAGTGGCGATGACACAGTATCTGGCTACTATGTGTTAGGAAGCCTCTTATCTGTCTGTTTTAATGGTTACTGGAAAATAACCAAATACTTCTGGAGATAATCCTATTTTATCATCTAGATCAACTGTGGGATTTGTTCTATTTTCCTATAAAATGGCAGGGATTTGGAGGAGGTCAAAGGGGATACTGGTGAAGAAATGGGTTAACTGTCCAAATTCAAGTCAGAGAATGGGGATATTATTTTCAAGAGTTAACGTAAGCGAAACTGGGCAAATCTTTCATAATCAGTCATTTGAAGCATTCTCAGAAAAATATAGCATCAATTATATAAAATTCCCTGAAGCATCAAAATATTTTGCATGCTTGAAATCCTGCAGATGGTACTCACAAGTAAAAATACATTGTATTTATTTGCAGAATATCATAGACACATTAGTAATTTGTTGTGGTTGGCATATGTGTCTCATTACAGTGAAAATGACTAATCACTTTTGGGGTAAAGAGTCAAATGTGGTTTGGTTGTTACAGTTATTCATTTTTAATCATGCATGGGGATAGAGAAAAGTGTGGCTTAATTTTAACTATTCTGAAAGAACATTTAGTATTGCATTTAATTTTTATTCTTTGTATTCAAGAATTAAGCTAAAGATGATTTCTTGAAGGGATTATTTAATAATATTTTAAAACCAAAACTCTTTAGAAAATGAAACTGATTACTTCTATGTTACCTGTTTTTCCTGGCTTACTTGGGCAATTTTATATTTTAGAGCACGCTATTTTCTTTGCTAGCTTCACACATCACAGCATTGTCACTGCATCAGTCTTGCCCAAGATAACTTTATCATAACCTCTCACTCTCTTTAACTCTCCTGTGGGTACAAAACATGGCTTCCTTCGGAGATGATTTTGGCAGTTTTTAGTCAATCAAAAGGAAATCCTTTTCCCTCCAACCCTTAATATTCCATTTCTACTGTCCAAACAGTTTCAGCACTAAGACCTTTCAGCTTCATTTTTCTTTCATCTCTGGTTTATTTGGTGTTTGGCAGAGTAATGATATAGGTGACTTGTTTAAAAATAGGTTTCCAAGCTTTATCTTTTAAACTGCAAAATCAGAATCCCTTGACATGTAGTCTAGAAATCAATGAACTTCCTTGGTAGTTCATCTGTACACCATTTTTTGAGACCCAGATAGCTTGTATGTGCAAATAATTTTGCAGTCATGAGTCAGATTACCTGAAATAAATTTATTTTATAAAAGCTCAATTGAAATGGTAGCAAAGATTACTTAGTATAGTTTTAGGGGCAGAATTGCTATAAAGATGAAGTTTCAAGAGAGAGTAGCTATGTATTTTCTATAACATCATCTTGTTTAAGTTTTTCAAACACTTATCTAGAGTCTAATTTTTTACCTTAACATTTGGATCAACTTTGCAAAAGCTTGAAACATTGGAGAAGGTATTGAACAACTTTTATTTTGAATGCTTCTGGATATACAGGCTGTAAAATATCCCTCTCTGTACTGCTTTATGCACAGTTGTAAAGGTTGGCAATCTGGGAATCATCTGGGTGAAAACAGAGTTAAATTGATAAATTAAACAGCTTGTCTGGAGGGGAGGTGTTATTATCATCTTTTTAACACTAAGATAATTTCCAAATGGCAAATATTAACAATAGAAAGTTAATTTCTGTGCCTAGCTATATAATTTATATTAGGCTCAACATTAGTCTTCCTCAAGACACAAGTAGATTAATTTCTCGGTAACTTGTTTCTCCCACTTTCTGTTCCTAAAGTTCATCAACCTGTGTCTTCTGCCTCTCTCTCCCCTACTCTGACCTAGACATAAGAGGCACTCTACCCCTGCAGAAATGGAGCCTAATGTATTTCTATAATTGTCAGCCTGCTCATTTATTTAACTGCCACCTTCAGCTAAACATTGCCAGTTTTGCACAGCCAACCCAGTTCATAAAACTGGCTTTATAACTTGCCTTTTCTTTGCTTGGGATTCTAGAATTTTTTTTTTTTAATAGTTCATGTCTTATTGCTGAGGACTCTCTACTAAACATTCATAGGTTCTGTCTTTTTACCTCAAGTTCATTACTTAGGACTGACTCAGTCCAACATGTCATATAAAATAGGACATGACTTTGAACATTACTGCTGACTGAAAGACCCAATTATTTGAAAATTCAAACCATATTAGAAGTCTTTGGGTATTAAAAAGAGCTCAGATTTCACTTGAATTTACTCTCTTCCCTTTACACACATTCATGAGATTCTATAATCTGCACTGAAGGACACACTCTGTACGACAGAAAGTCTGTCTCATCCTCACTGGTCCTTGTCTCCACATCTTGAACGTGGATCTACCACTGAATTTTCTTATAAACAAAATGGTTGAAATGGCAGGTAAGAGTTTTTGACTTGGTAATACACCTTTCTTTTCTCTTTGAAGATACTGGAATGTGATAAATAGAATAGTCACAATCACTGTTTTTAACCTATAGATGGTAAAGATAATATTTTATTTAAAAAAACCTACTAGGCTTCTCTGTCCATGGGATTCTCCAGGCAAGAATACTGGAGTGGATTGCCATTTCCTTCACTAGGGGATCTTCCCGACCCAGGGATCGAACCTGGGTCTCCTGCATTGGAGGCAGATGCTTTAACCTCTGAGCCACCAGGGAATTCTAAAAATGATAGTGAAAGTCAATATGTAGCTATATCCCAGCTGTAGCATAATATCTGCATTAGAGATTTTCTGTGCTAACAAGCCTCATTCACATGTTTTACATATATATTTTAAAATTTATAAAATAAAATGCTTTAATTTCTAAAACTTTACCTTTTTAGCCTTGACCATGGCAGATACTCAACTGAAGGATAGGTCTCAATTGCCATAAAAGTACTGGGCTTTCTATCAGGAACTTGTATTTTAAGTAAATTTTAGATTTATTTATATGTGTGTAATATTTAACATTAAAAGGTAAATATTATAAAGAAATTAATGTAATGCAACTTAGTTCTAGTAATTTTTTATAGGTATGAGAGGTAATTCTTTGTTCATTCTCACCAATTCCTTCCAATTACCACAAAATATAAATTTTATCTTTCATTTATCCTATAAACAATAGGAACCTTGCATTTTCTAGGCATTCAACTAAATATTAGAACTGTGGAGAGAAATTCAATAATCTTCCCATTTAAGAATATATATTCTGATGAATAAAATTCAAAATCTTCACAGGATCAAAGGAACATGCTTTAAATGAAGTTTTTGGCACCAAAACACTCAAATATAAAGATATCCAAATTAAAACAATGAAATACAGAAAAGCTCTTTCCCATTTGGATCTTAAGCCTGCAATCTGAACCTAGTTGTCATGGTCTAATAATACGGAGACCACTGGCCAAAATCCTGGCTAAATCTCATCAATAGGTTAACACTAGTGAAACATCAGCCAGTTTGTCTATATTTTTCTGTATATTCCTACTTTCATTTTAATGCTACTGAATTAGTAGATATCCTTTTGTTATTATTTTATTGATTTTTAGACATATAAAGGACACATATGTATATGTGTGTGTGTGTGTGACTATATATGTATAGTCAAGATCAGTAAATACATATGTGTTAGCATTGCTTTATAAAATCAACCTATTTGAGAAATTTTTTGTTAAAGTATGTGGGAAGAGCAGCAATTAACAGGAAGCACCTGCAGACGCGACACAAGATTCTTTAAGATGTTATGGTTCTTATCTTTTTAAAATATAAGTAAACCAAGGCTTAGAGAGTATAAGTAACTTCGCCAAGGTCATCAGTCTTCTTTGGCAATAGAAAGAAATGCATAATTTGGGGAAAGAAATATCAAGTGTACTTTGCATTTATGGTTTAAAAAAAAGGCGATACACTGACACCTTTTCCTGTTAGCTGAGAAAATTCCAAGGCGTAACAACTATTTATAAACTCTGAAAACCATGTCCATAAGAGATACTAAGATTCCTTTCTTGCCCACAAGCATCTTTGACCTAAATTTTTGCATTGTAATTTTCTCAAGGGAATGATAAAAGTTCTCTGTAAATGGCCAGAAGAAAAACTAAATATAGGGTTTAAAATCCTTAAGATTTCTGTTGAAACTGCTTAACTTCTTTTGTTATAGTGCAAAAGCATTTGTAGCTATGTTCCAGTAAAACTTTATTACACACCAAAAAACATGCTAGACAAAATTTGGCCTGCTGGCTCAAGTTTGCTAACCCCTGCTTTACAGTTTAGGTTAGGGATCCCTGAACTGACCACATACACTGTCATTTAAACGGTTTCCTGTGCCTATCCCTGATAGGTGATTTTACTTATTTATAGGACTTTACAAATACCACTGTTGTTTTCTTCAGTATGAAACATGTACAAAATAGTACAAGGAACAAATAAAATACCTAGGTAGAAAGTCAGTTTTACTTGACATCATAAAGATTGTCCTACCCATCTTCTTGTGTGTGAAGAACTCCGCTGAACACTTACCTAGATACAGTTGATAAGGCAATAACCTGAAAAAAATTTCTTTTGAAATATTTGGTTGGCTTTTACTTGGTATGTTACTTACAAAGACAGTTTCTTTTATAGTGGAGTAAGAGATAATAGCAACCACACTGCTTTTAGCATTCATACTGATGTCTGGTTTCTTTTTTCCTTCATTTTGCCTTCCTTCCTGCCTTTCTCCCTCCTTCCTTCTTGCGTCATGCTTCCTCCCTCCCTGCTTCCTCTCTTCCTACTTTCCTCCCTTCAAACTTTCTTGAGTTAACAGTTTTGACTAATAGCTATCAGTCCTAACATGGATTTAATTTCTCTTTTCACTTATGAAGGCTGAAATGAAGTGGATAATCCTTTGGTGTTTCTATAGAGTGCTTTATTCTATTTTTGCTTCTTTGTTTCTATACAAAGAAAAAGTGTTTTGTTTTCAGTTGATTTTAGACTTTGAATGTTTATGTTTTGAGNCTTTTCACTTATGAAGGCTGAAATGAAGTGGATAATCCTTTGGTGTTTCTATAGAGTGCTTTATTCTATTTTTGCTTCTTTGTTTCTATACAAAGAAAAAGTGTTTTGTTTTCAGTTGATTTTAGACTTTGAATGTTTATGTTTTGAGCTATTGCTGCTTAAAATTACTAGAAGCAGAGAGCCATAGGTGTGTTGGTTTAAAAGAAATACAGATTATGTAAAAAGTCTTCTAACTCAAAAATTCTTTTAAGCATTACTTCTCTCAATATTTTGCTCTATTTTCATTTGTGGTTTAAAATATACATGAGTATATAAATATGTATATATTCATCTAAAATATTCACCCTTAGCTATTTAAGGGAAAAATACAAATTTTTCTAATATTAAACATTTATAGTTTTTCATAAACATATTAANTATAATCCTGAACAATAGAGGATAGAAGCTAGTATCATCTCTATTTTAATAGAAGGGTATTCAAGGAATTAAAATAATTTTGTATCATGCCTGAGGCCAAAATCTAATAAGTGAGATATCCAGGACTATAAACAGATTTCTTTTTTTTTTTTTGCATCAAAATCAGATCTTTTTACACAATCCCATGCTCCCTCCCATGTCAATGTCATGAACTACTCCAAGCCTAAGAGGACAGACAAGTTAAGGAGGGTGGTGGTGGTAACTAGCAAGCTGAAATCCTCAAATCAGAATTGTTTCACTCAAATCATTCTTTTCAGAAACACAATTATGAAAAGATTAGTATATTTCATATAGGAATAGATATATGTATGTGATGGTGGTTTAGTTGCTAAGTTGTATCTAACTCTTGTGACCCTGTGAGCTATAGCCAGCCTGACTCCTCTGACCATGGGATTTTTCTAGGCAAGAACACTGGAGTGAGTTCCTATTTCCTTATCCAAGGGATCTTTCCAAACCAAGGACTGAACCCAGGTCTGCACTGCAGGCAGATTCTTTACCAACTGAGCCACCAAGTAGATATGACCAACTATATATCCACAGGGAATACAGACAAATTGATATATATTAATGTACAGTAAACACTAGTAAGTATAATTATGTAATGTAGAAGGTTTGATTAAGGATAAGCTTTCTATATTTAATATCTGAAGAACAAGTTGAACTATTATAGCTGAGATAGTAGGTAGAAGTGGAAGACCATGGACGGTGCATAATGTTATGCACAAAAGGGACAACATCACCTTCCCAATATTCTAGAAATCCTTTTGGCAGCAATAATTAACACTGCTGTTTGTTCCCATTGATTTTTTTAAAGATCAAATTATGCATTCATTGTAAATAACTACTAATGATTTGGTCTCTACAAATATGACTACAGTTCATTAGACAGTTAATTCCATTGTCAGGTATATTTTCCTAGTTCTTTAGCTGACTTCTCCATTCAGCCTCCTAAGGGTGAACACTGTCTAGGCTCATGACTCTCTTTTGACTTTATAGTCTATTTACTTTTATAGTTTTACCTTATATTTCAAATTGCTGATGAATTTTACATTGATACCCCCATTGCTTATATATCTCTTGATATATTTTATAATTTCCAATTTTATGAATATTTCATTCAAAATGCAAATACATATCCAACATGAGAATCACCATATTCATTTCATTTCCACTTCTTCAATCAATCTTTAATCATTGTTACCTCTAATCCATAATGACTATGGAGTATGCAATAGTTGTGAAATAAATAGTTGTGAAATTAAATATCCATGAAATTAAGATACTTGCTCCTTGGAAGAAAAGCTATGACCAACCTAGATAGCATATTAAAAAGCTGAGACATTACTTTGGCAATAGCAGTCCATCTAGTTGAAGCTATGATTTTTCCAGTAGTCATGTATAGATGTGAGAGTTGGACTGTAAAGAAAGCTGAGTGCCAAAGAATTGATGCTTTTGAACTGTGGTGTTGGAGAAGTCTCTTGAGAGAGTCCCTTGGACAGCAAGGAGATCCAACCAGTCTATCTTAAAGGAAATCAATCCTGAATATTCACTGGAAGGACTGATACTGAAGCTCCAATACATAGGTCACCTGACGCGAAGAACTGATTCATTGGAAAAAATCCTGATACTGGGAAAGATTGAAGGCAGGAGAAGGGACAACAGAGGATGAGATGATTGAATGGCATCACAGACTCAATGAACATGAGCTTGAGCAAGCTCTGGGAGTTGGTGAAGGACAGGGAAACCTGGCGTGTTGCAGTCCATGGGGTTGCAGAGTCGGACACAACTGAGCGGCTGACCTGAAAAGTTGTGAACAATTTTAAACATAAACGGTCTGATTAGGTGATTGCTGTCAGTTCAGCCACTGTGTGTTGAATGGATATATTAATTTGGCTCACTTTAAAATTCATTATGTTGTATATTTCTTTCCTATCAATAATTTATCATTTTCTTTTCCAGCTTCCTCAGTCGGTAAAGAATTTGCCTGCAGTGCAGGAGACCCGGGTTTGGTTCCTGGGTTGGGAAAATCCCCTGGAGAAGGAAATGGCAACCCACTCCAGTATCCTTGCCTGGAAAATCTCATGGGCAGAGGAACCTAGTGGATTGCAGTCCATGGAGTCACAAAGAGTCGGGCACGACTGAGTGACTAACACACACAAACACACACACACACACACACACACATGTTCTGTTACAGAAGTCCATTGATGATGGTGCTCTTCAGCTCTATTTTTCCTTCAATACAAGAGTAGTTTTTTTGTTTAAGAGAAGCATTAATGTTCATAAGCAAGAGGGTAATACACGTTTGAAAGGTCATTCTTCCTTTTTGAATAAAGCAATTAGGTACCATTTTAACCAAAATGCATTTTTAGCTGAAAGAGTTAGTATCTTGTTTTTGCTGACAAATAGCTTTCCTAACACAAATAATGAATGCATAAAAGTGAGAAATCTCAATATATATAAACTGTAAGTTATAATAGATGAAAAGGTTTTAAATATTCAAATTACACTTTTATTTTGTGAAAATCTGAAAGTGTTTCTGCAGATAGCATTTTTATAATTGACTTGATTTCCACTTAAATGAGCTGATAGAGTATGAGTCTGAGAGCAAAATCTGTCAAGTCAGACCGCCTTGAATTTAATCTGCTCACAGCTATTCTACATCTGCTGCCTGTGTTCCACCACTGTTGTTGCCTGGCAAGTCAGTTAACCTACAGTCCCATCCTTTACTAACAATGACTAATGAAGTCATGACTGTACAGTTGCTCAGTAAAGAACACTGGACTAAGCACGGCATGCCTTTACTCTTCCAATCCTAAATGAACATTCATATCATTCACTTGGTGGTGTGGAGATGTTGAGACATTTGCTCAAGGTCACAGAGTAAATGGCAGAATCAGGGTTTAACCCTAGGTAAACCTGGCCATGCTCCTAACTATTGTAATTTTGTTCCTCATGAAAATGGAGGTGTACATACTTAACTGCAATGTGTTTATAATCAATTTAGATATTACATTATGTGTATGCTCAGTCGCTCAGTCGTGTTCTACTCTTTGTGACTCTGTGGACTAGAGCCCACCAGGTTCCTCTGTCCATGGAATTTTCCAGGCAAGAATACTGGAGTGGGTTGCCATTTCCTAGATATTACATAATGGCACTATATAAACTATACAGTATTTTATGAATGTACAGTATTACCATTACTAAATTTAAGACGTAATTTATATATAATCATCATTTAACAGTTAGGGATATCATGATAATCATCAAATAATTCTCTATGTAGTATTACAAATGCATATGTAAAATGAGCAAGATTAAAACTTTTATTTTGTCACTGAGTTATATTCAAATAATTTACTTATAAAAATTTCACTCTGCCTGTCTCTTCCATGTATATAGTGTGCTAAAGAAGGAAGCATGTGTTAAAATTACAAGTCTTGTTTAGATTATATGCCTTTTTAATCATGAGTTTTTTAATATAATGAATTTATATATTCATTAAATATTGATCCATCTGAATCATGCTAAGCATCAAGAGGAATAAAATTTGAGAAGTCTTACCTTAAAATAGTCAAGAGAAAATGATTGTACCTTTCTAATTGAATTTTATAGTGTTATTTAAAAGCCATATCAAATTTTCTACACCATAGGAATTTTTAAATGCTTTCATGAAGTCATAACATCAGTAGACATCAAATTTACTCTTTTAAATATTTTTAGAGATCAATTACTTGTGTTGCAGATACATTAATGTATGGTTCAACAAGTTTGGAAAGCTGACTCACAGGTGGGCTTTAGAGATGGGGAATAAAGTACACTGTACTATCAAATCATAAAATATCACACAATTACATAATTATTTTATCCTGTCCCAGAAATGGAGCTTCTTTTGGCTAAAATATCTGAGAGAGTGGAAGAGGGAAAATGTTATTTGAATGTAGAGGAGTGGGACTGAATGTAAATTATGGTACTTATTTCAAGTGAAAAATAGTTCTTTCTAAATTTAGAAGCTGATTGAAAACAACTATCAGATATGATAACCTTTGTATATTAAACAACAACTCTGTACTTTTTATTATGTAAATTTTACCACTGGATTGTACCAGGCATCTGTATGTGTCCTAGTCCTATTTCTACTGTTCAAATAAAAGAACTCATTTCAGATAGATGCCTGAACATCTCTTCTAAGCTGGTGTAACAGTAAATAAAGCCTATCTTCTGTCTTCTCTTATTTATTCTAAGACTACTATATCACTCTCCTATTTCCCTTTAAAAGACTTCAAGTCTACTATCAGAAAACTCATGAGCTCCCTTTAAATAATGTTTTCCTTTTTCTGATTTGCTATGTGTTTTCTCCTATAATGGGAGGGAGAAATAGTCCCTTGCCAGAGAGCCCCTGGTACTAATTGCATTTGCAAGTTAAAAAATTCTATTTTCCAACTAAAGTTACTATTGATATACTGACCAGAGATCCTGGAAATTAAGAAGGCACCAACTATGTTTAATTGTAAGCTCCTAACCTTGATGGCTGGGAGATTTGTCCTTATGGGGAGTGAAAGTTTTGCTGCTGTGGTCTGAAATGGAAAAACTGTTGCTAAATATTGTTAGAGTTAATGTCCCATTGACATATGAGACAATAGATAATTATTTCTGAATTGCAGATATTAAGAAGTGATCTAATGAAAAAAATAGTTTCTTGAATTCTACAAGAAAATTGAAAATGGTAAATATTTTGTTTTTTTACGGGAGTTTGACCTTTTTTACTACTATTGAGGATTACCACTTAACATTTTATGGACTTAGCTTGTTTATCAGAGAGATCAGTTAATTGAAGAAGTATTAATGAGTATTTTTCCCAAATCACTTGCCTAATATTCACCAGATATTGTGAGTGATATGACATATCTTTTCTACTTGTATAATCTTTACATGTTTGGCAGCACATTTCCTTCATAATAGATCCTGAAATTTATAATAATTAAAGAGAAGTGGATATGCAGCAAAGTATGTTTAGAAAGATTTTGCTTGATCATATTAAGCTATATGAAGTTGTGCTTTCCAAGTAAATTCTGTGTGGTTTAAAAATAATAAATTTGATTATGTGACCATATTTATAATTATATATTATCAGCATACATCTGGTAGCCCATATTGTATATATCTATGTATCTATATCTTCTTCATGGTATGTATATATACATATGTTTTTATAAATATATGCTTATATGTATATATATATATATATATATATATAGCACCTCATGTCATAGGTTTTGAGAAAATATAAAAGAAGAGCAGGTGTTGTCACTCAAAAATATTTATTAAAAACACACTATAACCGTACTCTCTTCTAGATTTCGGAGATGCAGAGTTGAATAGAAGAACCAGTTCTTGAACTCTTGGGTTTTATAGTTTAGTGAGGTGAGTTAATATATGGTTAGGCTTACCCACAAAAAGTCCCTGAACAGATATATGTAAGAGATCTCTGGGATGTGGAGAAGAGATATAATTAAGCAGAGGTAGTCCAAATACTAGAACATCAGACTTTTCACAGCTGGAAGCCAGATATTAAGTTTGGATTATGCAGTTATCTGAGGAACACACTACTGCTTTATGTGATGGAGTAAGCTGACTTCAGATTCTGAGAGAAATACTGTTTTTCTCAGCAACCATCAACTTGTTATTCTGTGTCCTTAAATTTTGAAAATTAGCCAGGTTGATACTATGCTCTGCATGTAAACTGAGCCATAGCCTCTGACTCTAATGATTATGATCTTCTGACAGTGAGTACTATGTATTTGAGTTTTGTCTAAAGATATAATCAAACAGAAATGCCATAGAAAGCATCTCTTATCTACAGGGAACTCTCTAGTCATGCTATGGCCAACCAATTTCTTGAGAAGTAGTTACTTAGTTTCTTTCTGTTAAAAAACCAGAAAGTTAAATTGTCTTCTCTAACAAATAGATTTGTTAAACCTTGTGAATTTAAAATGACTTTTGATTTGTTGTTCAGTTGCTAAGTTCTTTCTGACTCTTTGCAATCCCATGGACTGCAGCATGCAGGCTTCTCTGTCCTTCACTATCTCTTGGAGTTTACACAAACTCATGTCCATGGAATAAGTGATGCTATCCAACCATTTCATCTTCAGTTGCCCCTTTCTTCTGCCCTCAATCCTTTCCAAAATCAGGGTCTTTTCTACCAAGCAAGCACTTCACATCAGGTGGCCAAAGTATTGGAGTTTCAGTATCAGTCCTTCCAATGAATATTCAGGGTTGTTTTCCTTTAGGATTGACTGGCTTGATCTCGTTGCTGTCCAGCACCACAGTCTGAAAGCATCAATTCTTTGGCACTCAGTCTTTTTTCTGGTCCAACTCTTATATCTCTACATGACTACTGGAAAAACCATAGCCTTGACTAGATGGACCTTTGTCGGCTAAGTGATGTCTTTGCTTTTTAATACTCTGTCAGCGTTTGTCATAGCTTTTCTTCCAAGGAGCAAGTCTCTTTTATTTTTTTAATTTAATTTTATTTTTTAATATAAATTTATTCTAATTGGAGGTTAATTACTTTACAATATTGTATTGGTTTTGCCATACATCAATATGAATCTGCTACAGGTATACTTGTGTTCCCCATCCTGAACCCCCCTCCCTCCTCCCTCCCTGTGTCATCCCTCTGGGACGTCTCAGTGCACCAGCCCCAAGCATCCAATATCATGCATCAAACCTGGAGTAGCGATTTGTTTCATATATGATATTATACAAGTTTCAATGCCATTCTCCCAAATCATCCCACCCTCGCCTTCTCCCACAGAGTCCAAAAGACTGTTCTATACATCTGTGTCTCTTTTGCTGTCTCGCATACAAGGTTATCGTTACCATCTTTCTAAATTCCATTTATATGTGTTAGTATATTGTATTTGGACACAACTGAGTGACTGAACTGAACTGAACTGATACTGTATTGGTGTTTTTCTTTCTGGCTTACTTCACTCTGTATAATAGGATCCAGTTTCATTCACCTCACTAAAACTGATTCAAATGTATTCTTTTTAATGGCTGAGTAATACTCCATTGTGTATATGTACCACAGCTTTCTTATCTATTCGTCTGCTGATGGACATCTAGGTTGCTTCCATGTCCTGGCTATTATAAACAGTGCTGCAATGAACATTGGGGTACACATTTCTCTTTCAGTTCTGGTTTCCTCGATGTGTATG
>SJYW01043862.1:62816-80209 GCA_006410735.1 Raphicerus campestris
TGTTTCCATGTCCTGGCAATTATAAATAATGCTGCAATGAACATTGGGGTACATGTGTCTCTTTCAATTCTGGTTTCCTCGGTGTGTATGCCCAGCAGTGGGATTGCTGGGTCATATGGCAGTTCTGTTTCCAGTTTTTTAAGGAATCTCCACACTGTTCTCCATAGTGGCTGTACTAGCTTGCATTCCCATCAACAGTGTAAGAGGGTTCCCTTTTCTCCACACCCTCTCCAGCATTTATTGCTTGTAGACTTTTGGATGGCAGCCATTCTGACTGGCGTGGAATGGTACCTCATTGTGATTTTGATTTGCATTTCTCTGATAATGAGTGATGTTGAGCAACTTTTCATGTGTTTGTAGGCCATCTGTATGTCTTCTTTGGAGAAATGTCTATTTAGTTCTTTGGCCCATTTTGTTGATTGGGTCGTTTATTTTTCTGGAATTGAGCTGCAGGAGTTGCTTGTATATTTTTGAGACAAGTCTCTTTTAATTTCATGGCTTCAGTCACTGTCAGCAGTGATTCTGTAGCCCAAGAAAATAAAGTCTGTCACTGTTTCCATATTTTGCCCTTTTTATTTGCCATTAAATGATGAGACTAGATGCCTCACAATCACAAATGAAACTGATTTTCCTAATCCAACAAAGGCTTTATTACCTTACTCTCCAGTGGCTAAGGATGTCTCCTTCATTTGCTTTGAGAAATTTACCTTTCTACAGATTATTTAAAATTAACAACTGAAGGGAGTTAATAACAGCCACAGTGAAATTAGCACAATTTTTAAACTCAGGTTAGATTATGGAAGGACAGCCTTTGCCAAAAGAAAAATCCCTTTGAAATTTAAGTGCAGTACATTTTCGTTCCTCTTTGGTATTTGAAGAGACCCTTTTTATCCTCTTTAGCTTGCTTAGACTTGATGAAACATAGAGAAAAGCTTTATGCTGGTGCTTTAATTCATCAGAAAAGACTTATGTGTATGAAAGCATCTTCCTTACTTTGAATGTGTTCTGGGAACTCACCATTAAAAAAAAAAGTTCTCATGTATATTTGTTGCTAAAAAGACCTTTAAAATTCAAACTTGTTAGATGATTGAAGTGCCTAATATTTAACCTTAATAGAAGATGACTTTGAAATATGTTCAATACTTTATTTCTTCTTAAATGAAAAAAAAATCAGTCAAGTGGCTCTTTCATTTATAAGTATTTCTTATTTAAATGCAATCTAAACTGTTATATACAACCAAGTGATTATGCCTGAGCAGTTGTCAGAAAGCTTCACTAATCATTTATCTCCATATGTTAGAGATATAAATGCTTCTGCTGCATCTCATAAGAAATTTTCATTAAATTTTTGAGTGACTATTGCTTTACAAGCTTTTAATTGATTGTAAATATTTCTTTATTAGCTGGAAATGTGGATGACCACATTTACGGACACAAACAGTAAGCATGATCTTTACAATATATTCATGGTCCTTTCAACAGTACATAAACTAGAGAAAGTATAATTAAACACCCACTGTAACTGAGGTACCACTCAATCAGCCAAAATTCATTTATTGGCCATTTAATATGTGTTAGACTAAGCAACAAAAATCGCATAAGTGGATTCTTTATTCCAGAAACTTATGATCTGTAGACAGTGATGATTGCATCCATCTATGTTCAGCTCATATATTCTTACTTTACCGATCCATATCTTATAGTTATAAATCATTTCAAGGTGCTTTGAAAATAATGAAGTGATCTGTTGCCGTTAAACCATTTCCCTCCCAGGAATCTGTGATTCCCACTCTAGTTTCTTTCTTTTTACAAATGGCTCAAGTTCATATAAATTTGAAAAATGTTAAATAAAATTGAAGAGCATTTTTTTTCTAACTTTAATATGTCTCAGACATTTTATAACACAAATGGACTTTAAGGTAGTCCAAAAGAGATGTAGAATGCAGGATTTCCAAATACATTGTACTCTGGAAATTTTACTTTACTTCTTTTGATAAAGTTTTTTTTTATTTTGCAATTATATAATATATATATATTAAATAATAAATATTTACATAATTTTTCTTGACAAATGATTTAGAAATTTCAACTGGGTGGTCCCACTTTGGAATAGTTGAGCAAGGACATTTGCAGACTAGAATAGATTTCTATTTGAACTACAAAGCAGGTTTAATCAATTTCTTTTTTCTCTGTGTTTCTAAGATTTTTTGTTTGTTTGTTTTTATTTTGTCTTTGTTAATATCAGAATTCATTGAAAGCCCTTGATTCAATCAATCTCTCTAGTAGACTCAATGCCTTTTTTATTAGCTTTTTCTTTTGTTTTGTTTTGCTTGCTTTGCCCTTCAATTAAGGCCCTAAACTCTCTTTGTATTTTTAACTCTTTGTTGATGCTTATTGGGACATTATTCTCTCCCCAGATACTTTCTACATACACTTAAACCTTATCTTATCTAAACTTTGTCTTCTTCTATACCCCTCCATCCCCTCCCCTTTTTAAATGGCAAATAGAACTGTTTATTTTTCTATGAATTCAACCTCAGTAACAGTTGGCTTTTGCTTGGTTCTCGTTGAGTTTGTGGAATATTGAACTGACATCACATGATTCTTCCTCGTTTGTAGCCTATAGAACACAGTGTAGCATTCTTTCAGAATTTATACTTAAAATTTTATAGATGATTCTTCCGAGAAGGCAATGGCACCCCACTCCAGTACTCTTGCCTGGAAAATCCCACGGATGGAGGAGCCTGGTAGACTGCAGTCCATGGGGTCGCTGAGAGTTGGACATGACTCAGTGACTTCACTTTCACTTTTCACTTTCATGCATTGGAGAAGGAAACGGCAACCCACTCCAGTGTTCTTGCCTGGAGAATCCCAGGGACGGCGAGCCTGGTGGGCTGCCGTCTCTGGGGTTGCGCAGAGTTGGACACGACTGAAGTGACTTGGCGGCAGCAGTCTTTATTCTTAGTGGTTATTGGATGACTTTTCAATGTTCCTTTCTAATCTTATGTCTTCAGAAGATTATGGGTGATTTCAGTTTCTCTGAATGATATTCCATACTTAAGAAGCTCAAATTCCAGTGGTCATTTTCAGTTTATTGGTTAGCATATTATAGATCTATAGTCTATAATGGCTTTCTGCTTAAAATCTTTAGTTTTGAAATTTCACTCTATCCAAAACTTGCATTTAACAGACACTTCTACCTGATTTTAAGCCTTTATTTATTTTCCAAATGAAAGTTATTATTTTTACTTAAAACATGAATTTGGTGGAAGGAACTCGATGGCCTTTGAAAAACTGTTGGTGAAATACAAAGTTTCAATTCTGTAGTAATTCATAGTTTATAATACACTTATGCTGTGTGAATTCCTATGTTGTGGTTCTAATATATAAACTTTTCCAACTTTATTTGATTATAAAGTATTTTTCCTCCATTTTTTCTTGAGCTCTGTTTGCCATCCATCACACTTTGGTTACTTGGATGATATTTTTCTACTTTCTAGTTCTCTCTTTATTTCCAAAGGCTCTTATTGGTTTTACTTCCATCTTTGCTGGGTTTGGCTCACAAATCCGTCATTTCATTTGCCCTTTCAAAAAATACCTTACTTGTTGTTGACTCTTCCCTATGTAAGGCATATTCCAAACATCCACTTTTTCTGCTTCTAGGCTGCTACATACTATTGGAGAAAATGGTCTAATGACATTAATGTGCTCCAGACTTATCTTGGGCTGTCAATAGTACTTGGAAAAAGTTTTCTTTGTTGTGTTTTCCTCTCTTGTCTATTCTCTCTTGTGGCTATTCTATGCAACTTCAATATTATTTTGACCTTCTCAAATTTTGCTAGACTGTTTTCTAACTACATTATTCCTTCCTTCCCCACTTTGTGAGAGGAAAATATCATTTTTTATTGATTTAGTACCTTTTATTGATGCTAGCACCTTAACTTTTACATTATTTAGTCTACCTTCTTCCCTATTTCTTGACTCTTAAGCGGCTACTAGTTGCTCTATACATTTTTATATTTTACTAGAGTTTAATGCATATTTTATAAATGTAACTTTTAGCATTTATTATTATAAAATTACAACCATATATGGTAGGAAATTTGAAAAACATGCACACACACAAAATTAAAAGTGACAAAATTTTCTGAAAGTTCTTTATCTGGAGGCAAAAGTGTTAGCATTTCAGCTTAAAGTCATTCATTATGATTATATATAATATAAATGATAACTTATAGATATAAGTGTTATATATATTTAATTACAAAATTGAGCTTATACTATACCTAATAGTTTGTAANAAGTGACAAAATTTTCTGAAAGTTCTTTATCTGGAGGCAAAAGTGTTAGCATTTCAGCTTAAAGTCATTCATTATGATTATATATAATATAAATGATAACTTATAGATATAAGTGTTATATATATTTAATTACAAAATTGAGCTTATACTATACCTAATAGTTTGTAACATTCTCTTCTAGAATATTTTTATTCTTTCCCTACATATTTTTTGAAAGTAAAGAGTGTGCCATTGCATTTGTTCTCGTATCTCTTATTTACTAATCAATTAATTATGTTCAGACTTTAATTTCAATTACTTGACAAAAGTTGGTTATAGTGACTTTTTACCAGTTGGGTCTTGTATATTAACATCAATGTCTTTTTCTCAGCTCTACTTGTCTTTGCATCCCTGAAGACCTTAAAGATTTGCCTTAAGGTCCTTTTCTGACTTTAGTTTCCAAATTTGACACTCCACAGTCAGAAAGGACTTTACGGTATTGCCCACCTGTTTTTTGTTTGTTTTTCCCTATTTTTGACATCCTTTATATTCTCATCCTTTATATTTGGTACCTTCTATTCACTTCTTCTAACTGTACCTTTCCTCTCTAGGCATTCTCATCTACTTCTTTAGCTTGTGATACTGGAGTAGGTTAGCATTTCCCTTCTCCAGGGGATCTTCCCAACCCAGGAATCAAACCCAGGCCTCTCCTGCATTGCAGGCAGATTCTTTACCAGCTGAGCTACCAGGGAAGCCCTCTTTAGCTTGAGCTATTTTCAAATGCTTATTTTTCTCAAATTTGCATGACTATTCAACAAATGACAATATTGATATCTATAACATTTTGGTTGCATACCCATAAATCACCTCTTCATATGACAATAGTCCTATATTAATATTTTTTGAGAAAATGAAAATATAATTAATTTCCTCTAGTATGATACCAGAGAAGGCAATGGCAACCCACTCCAGTACTCTTGCCTGGAAAATCCCCTGGACAGAGGAGCCTGGAAGGTTGCAGTCCATGGGGTCACTAAGAGTTGGACATGACTGAGCGACTTCACTTTCACTCTCCACTTTCATGCATTGGAGAAGGAAATGGCAACCCACTCCAGTGTTCTTGCCTGGAGAATCTAAGGGACAGGGGAGCCTGGTGGGCTCCCATCTATGGGGTTGCACAGAGTTGGACACGACTGAAGCGACTTAGCAGCAGCAGCAGTATGATACAATCATCTTGCTCTGTCAGTGACTATTTTACTTGCTGTTTAGTCTGGAACCACCATATATTGTCAAGAGATATTTCTGATGTACTAATGCATCTTATAAAAAGAAAAAAAATGCTATTTCACACAAGACAGATTTGCTATTTGAAGTACTACTGTAGGTTTATGTCCTACAACACAGAAATATTGAGGAAAACTATTTTATTTGATTCCCACCAAAAAGCAAGAAAAAGTCATGATGGTCTGTTTGCATTGTAATTGCATATAGTTTATTACCTTGCAAAGTATATTACTCTTTTGGAAACCCTTTTCAACTAAATATCAGTTCAGTTCAGTTGCTCAGTCGTGTCCCACTCTTTGCGACCCCATAAATTGCAGCATGCCAGGCCTCCCTNCTCCACTATTCACATACTTCCTGTGCTGACTGACAGTAGACTTCCATGTTATGATCAGACCTCTGGGCTTATAGCTTCATATCAAAACGCTGGATGATATAGCACAGGAGTATTCCTTCTAACTGTCTTTAAAATGCAGTTGTTTTTTTCTTATAACTAACTTAGGTAAAGGCATTGTTGCAAACTGCATAGTCTCCACTATTGCCAAGATAAACATATGCCACAAATATTTCTTTGGCCGGATTGTCAAATACAAGTTACCTCTTCAATGCCATAGGATAGGAGCAAAAAAATTTGAAAGATTAGATAGCGGAGAAGAAAGACCTTAACCATTTGTGATAAATGCATTTTTAAATACTACCAGTGTATAACCTTATGTGAATCCTTGCTGGGGCTCCTCCATGGGCTTGGCCATGGCCATTGCCACCGAGGACCTTGAAGTTCAAGCTTCTTGGCATCAAGGCAAGGCTACCTCCCCCATAACTACTTGCTGCACTCATTTAGACCTGTAATATGTCTGCTTTTGGTTAGTTATAACAGCAGCATTTTCACTGTTCTCTTTGCATTTTTAGAATCTCTTCTCTCTAAGTTATTCTCATTCAGCTCTACCAGTAAAATTTTTTAAAACACCAGTCTGGACCAATTGGCAGTTGTGCAGANTCTGCTTTTGGTTAGTTATAACAGCAGCATTTTCACTGTTCTCTTTGCATTTTTAGAATCTCTTCTCTCCAAGTTATTCTCATTCAGCTCTACCAGTAAAATTTTTTAAAACACCAGTCTGGACCAATTGGCAGTTGTGCAGAGTAGATGAATGTGACCTCTATAGAGAAAACAGTGTTGAATCACTTACTACCTGTTTTAGACACAATATTTAGACAAAATAAAATCAAGGCATATCTGTATGCCTTGATTTTATTTTTATCTGTGTGCCTTGATTTTATTTTCTATAAAATGAAAAACAGTACTTTTTTTTTCTTTGACTACTATGAAGGTCAGATTTGATCACACATGTAAAATGGACAACAAATGGCATTTATTAATTGTTATCAAGACACACTCCTCCTTAAAGAGTTGTAACTCTCCTTGTTTTCAGATTAGCTTAGCCTTTAAGGTCCTTCTCTTACCTTTATTCTTGTCCCTTAACCCATATGACTTCTCTGCAACAACCACATGGACAAGTTCACTGTCCTTATTACCTACCCAACAAATACATCAACTTTTAGGACTCCAGACACTTAAATATGACCCTCTTATTTCTTCAGAGATATATCCCTTTATCTTGTAAAGGTGAAATCATCCTTTAAGGCCTAGACTGTGTATCATATTTATTATTACAGGCATAATTAACAAGCCTCTCATCTATACTTTTGAAAGACTATATTCATACACTTGTTTGGTAGTTAGATGTTTCCTTAACTCTCTTGATGAACTCTGAATACCTTAAAGGCAGGAAATATGCCAGGCACAGTTATATTTCTAACCTAGGGTAGGGTTTGGCATAGAATAGGTGATAAATACACATTGGTGCAATTACATTCAGCCCCAATATTTCTTACTCCTTTTTGATTATAGCTCTTTTGATTATTCTTTTTTTTTTGATTTTTTTTTGATTATTCATTTTAAGAAATGGTGGGATGCATTTCATAAAATATTTTCAGTATCACATAACTAAAAGCCAGTCTCTTCCTCAAACTTTGTAGTGATGGAAGTTTTATCTTAATATTATTGATTCTTAATATTGATCTTAATATTAGTGAGAGTCAGTNATTTTAAGAAATGATGGGATGCATTTCATAAAATATTTTCAGTATCACATAACTAAAAGCCAGTTTCTTCCTCAAACTTTGTAGTGATTGAAGTTTTATCTTAATATTATTGATTCTTAATATTGATCTTAATATTAGTGAAAGTCAGTCAGTTGTGTCCAACTCTTTGTGACCCCGCAGACTATGCAGTCTATGGAATTCTCCAAGCCAGAATACTGGAATGGGTAGTCTTTTCCTTCTTCAGGGAATCTTCTCAACCCCACGGATTGAACCCAGGTCTCCCTCATTGCAGACAGATTCTTTACTAGCTGAGCCACAGGGGAAGCCTGATCTTAATATTGATTCCTTCATATTTTCTTCAAACTAACTGGAATTTTGGATTTAATCTCATGGAAATCCAATAGGGACTAATAACATAGAGAAAGAACAGATGACATTCATTGGCTGTTATATAGGATATATCACTTTAGAATAAACATGAGTTGGATTTGAAATTATTTTTCATATTTTAAATAAAATTCTGATATCCCTCTCTGGTTTTATGTTCAAGAGGAATGGATTTTGAGTACAATAATTTGTCATGTTTTTAGTGATAAGGATAATCTTTCTTTTTAAATGATGTGTAGTTGGTTTACTAATATTGTACTAGTTTCAAGTATACAACATAGTGATTCAGAGTTTTTCCAGATTATGTTCCATTTAAGTTATTCAAAACAATGGGTATAATTTCTTGTGCTATACAGTAAGTCCTTATGTATTTTATATATAGTAGTTTGTATCTGTCAATACTCCTAATTTGTCCCTTCTCCTTTCCTTCTTCCCTTTGTAAACCACACTTTTTTTCTATGTCTATTGGTCTGTTTTTATCTTGTATAGACACTTAAGTCTGTGGCTTGACGGGTTCTCTCTTTAAGGTGAGTGTTCTCCACTGTAGTCTTTCTTTTTCTTGACTCTTACACTCCTCTCAGGGGCACAACTCCTCACCCCAGTGCTTTTTTCCCTCCAATCCTCCCTGATTTGTGGGAATCTTTCTTATATAGCCTTGGTTGTTTAAGCATTCTTCTGCCAGTTTTCAGTTAGTTTTCCTTGCGAATTACTTTGCAGGTAGATGCATTTTAGCTGTGTTTGTGAGTCAAGGTGAGCTCCACTTCCTATTACTTTGTCATGTTGATTCCCAACCTGAGATAATCTGTCTTAACAATATAAAGGAGGTATAGTACAGCATATTGACAGTTACATCCATCTATCTATTTAGCAGTTTTTTACAGGAAGCCTTTGTTGGTTATTCTAAATAATCCCAAACTTCCAACCATATAGTGTCAATATATACAGACTTACGGATGTTTTAATACATTTAGTTCAGCTATTGTGCTACTAATGAATATAAAGGCATGGGTTTGACCCAGGTAAGAGTGTTTCTTTTTATTTGTGGATGTTAAAGACTCTTTCCCCTCTCAACAGTGAAAATAAACAGAAAACTCAAATGAATCAAACACCATATTTTCTAAGTGTATGATTAATTCATAGGAAAGGTGTGGGATGATGAAATATTCATTCAATTGATAGCTGTCTGTCAACAGACAATTGCAATGATAATGGCAGTTTTTGTGAATATAGGAGACTAAAAACATAGTTCTGTCATGGCAAAACAATGACAGGAGTATCAGGTATCTACAGTTTAGTAAACAGAATAGTTATCTCCCATCTGGATACTGTTCAATCTCCGTAAATGCAGCGTATTCAGCAGTTACAAGGTCACCTTGTGCCCACAATAAATGGACCAATTTTGCCATTTAGACTTGGCATATGCTCCAGAGGTGTTGATTATTCAAAATACCTGTTTGCCCAAGTCTATTAAGCTTAAAAACTACATTTTAATGTCCCCTTATATTTAAACCCTATTTAATATGGCAAATGCTTGAGAGCTACTTACAAACACCATTAAATTTCATCACTAATTACTAATAACAGGAATGAAATTAGCACCTGTCTCAGCTGCTTTAGATTTTGGATTGCACTTAATAAACAACTGAGAGAATCCTCTGTTGCTAAACATTCACTGGGGCTATTTGCATTCTGATTTTCAATGCGCTATTATGACTTATACTCATATAATCATCTGAAAAGGCATAGGACCTAAAGACATTGTTTCTTATTTGAATTTAAAATCATGTTTTGGCATACAATATTGTAAAGTAATTAGCCTCCAATTAAAATGAATTTAAAAAATAAAAAAACAAAATCATGTTTGTAATACTTCACATTCTGAAATAATTTTTCTGTGTGAGCCATCAATTTATCTTATATAAAATCATTGTTTTAAAAGCTACTAAATGGCGACCCACTCCAGTACTCTTGCCTGGAAAATCCCATGGATGGAGGAGCCTGGTGGGCTGCAGTCCATGGGGTCGCTGAGAGTTGAACTCGACTGAGCGATTTCACTTTTACTTTTCACTTTCATGCATTGGAGAAGAAAATGGCAACCCACTCTAGTGTTCTTGCCTAGAGAATCCCAGGGACAGGGGAGCCTGGTGGGCTGCCGTCTATGGGGTTGCACAGAGTCAAACATGACTGAAGCAACTTAGCAGCAGCAGCAGCAAAATGATAATAATAGTAAATAGGTATTCACACACACACACACACAAAAAGGAAAAATCATTAGAATAAACATATACAAAAAGAAAGTTCTACAGGTTTTAATGGTCCCTTAAAACACAAAACCTCTTAAGATGTGAAACCCTGGTTTCTCTAGCCATCTTCTGGGCTTTTGGCCTGTACTGCTAGAGATATTAGAAAAGTTTTAAAGCAAAAACTAGGCAATTAAATTGGAATAAAACATTCAGTGCTACTCACAATGCCATTAAATAGCCTCACTTATTAATAATAACAGGAACAGTAGATTTTGAAATGTTTCATACTCAGTGAAACCACACTAAAAGAGTGTGAGTGAAATTATATAAAAAGCAGTCTGATTAGAAAAAAAAAAATGTCATGAAACCTTCTCATTAATGTCCAAGGTAAATAATCATAGTATAAAACACTGTCCTATCTTGGATCCATTCAGTTATTATACCCAAATGTGTGTGTGTGTGTGTGTGTGTGTGTGTGTGTGTTCAGTCATATTTGACCCTTTGCCACCCACCAGCCTCCTCTGTCTATAGGATTTTCCAGGCAAGAATACTGGAGTGGGTTGCCATTTCCTATTCCAGGGGATCTTCCCAACCCAGGGATTGAACCCACATCTCTCCTTTGCCACCTGGGAAGCACATTTAAACATATAATACATTACCTTTAGGATTTCAGGGCAATTGAACTCTAGATATAGTGACTCTAATCTTTCAAATTGTTGTGTTTAATATAAATTTATTTTTCTAATATTTCAAACTACATACAGGTATTTTTAAAATAAAATTTATAACCTTTAAAAAATTGTTACAGAATAACCAGAAGATGGCAGCATGGCAGCTGTTTAGAAATTTGGTACTTTGTACCATCCATTAAGCAGAACAGTTTCAAGAATTTTGTAAATAGTATCTACTTTCCAGTCACAAAATTTTCTCTGCATAGGAAACATAATTAAGAAAAGACTGTTAGTAAGATCTAAATGATAGCTTGACCAAAGCAAAATTACAAAGGAACAAAAATGGGTTCTTCTTACTGCAAATAATGAAGAAAGATGAAAGAGAGATAGTAAAAGGAGAATGTCACAGCTCTTAAAAATACGCTTTCAGAATATTTTAAATAAGCTTGATAGAACCCATTATGGGAAAGAAGATACTCTCTAAAATTCCAAACAAGATGAGCCCCTGGCATTGAAATAACCAATTAATTCCATCTAGGCCATTAGGGAAAAATTAAAGGTCATTATCGTAATTGAACAGGTTCAAACCAAACTCCTTAAATTTATCATCTTTAAAGTCCATTTCAGCTTTTAAAAATACACTTGTGATTTTATGATTGTACAGATCTTTTATAGACCAAATACGTAAATAGTTTGCAAAGAACTCCAATACACTCTTTNTAATTGAACAGGTTCAAACCAAACTCCTTAAATTTATCATCTTTAAAGTCCATTTCAGCTTTTAAAAATACACTTGTGATTTTATGATTGTACAGATCTTTTATAGACCAAATACGTAAACAGTTTGCAAAGAACTCCAATATACTCTTTTTTTATTTTTAATGGTATAATCCCATTATAACTAACAAAATTAACTGAGGATTTGTGTTTAGCTATGAAGAAAATGTCTTTTAATGTCAGGTAGAAGTTCACATACTTATAGAAATATGCAGCATAATAAGAAAACATATTTTCTATAGTCCCTGAAAAATATGTAATACAATTTTACTATACTAGAAATTTTGAGGAAAGTTTCATGATATATTCCATAATGAGCTATTAAAAATAAAACTCAGAATATTACCTATTATATTTTCCTGTTCATTTTATGAATTTGTGATACGTACTGAATCCTCACTTTTCTAAAACACACTACAGCCTTTTCAAAATGAACTGGTTATTTTGTATATTATGAGACTAGATTGGGTTTTTCACATGTATTAATATATTTTTGCAGATCAGTTTACTTATCCAAAGTTGGTTTATCACCTACTCTAATAGTTGGCTTATTTCTAGGCAATCACTGAAATGCATTGCAAGTTTTGAATAGGTCCATCAACTAATTATATCAGGAAAATAGAAGATATAGGAACTGAATCGGAATGCCCAACATTTTGTAGAAATCTCTATATAGTCATTATAACTAACAACAAAAAATGTTTGTTACGATGTGCTGTTTGAATTTCTATTATTTTTCTTAGTTTTGTATAATGAGAACAATAGTTAATCAAACTTATCCTTATACATAGTGAATTAGTATTGAGTTCATAGTATGAAATAATAAGCTAGATTCTTCAGGTAATGAATCACAGAGTAAAAAGCGAAGCACTTAACAATAAAGCCACCTGAGAACGCAGGCAGAAGGGAGATGATTTCTTCTTATTCATCCTGCAGTGGGCAGCAGAGTCTCAGGTTTTTAGATTTCTGAGAGAAAAGAAAAACATGAACAACAGAGCAAAACAACTGCTCAATCAGTATACAGGTGCTGTTGTCAGGGCTGTAGGTCTTAGGGACAGGAAAACAAATTAAAAATTAAATGATGATGATGATGATCATTTTGATTATATTTTATAAAGTATTTTACCTTTTTCCTCTTCATTAAAAAAGTATTTATAAAAATGGTCACTTTTCACAGCTGAGTGACTTGAGGTCCAGTTAAGGTAAACCTCAGGATGGAGAGCTAATGAAAAGTAGTCAGGATGCTGAGCCAGATGTCCCTGCCTCTGCATTAGGAATAGAGGAAATTCGAGAAAGAATCAGAAAGAAGTTCTGCACTGCAAAAACAATCTTTGATCCTTTGAAGTTGAGAAATTATTTAGATTCTTTTAGTTATCCTAGAAATATAAACAAAATATTTACTTAAGTGCTTAGGCTCCGTGTTTGAAGACAAAAATAGAATCAAAGCTTTTCCAGGCTATTTATACTAAAAAAGTGATCTCAATAGTCAGGATGATTAGTTCACATTAACTTTGATTCACAGTTCTCTTGGGAAAAAATTCCAAGGTAAGATGCTGATTTTTTTTCCCTCTCAGTGGAACATCATGGCCTTGTGGGCAAAGATAACAATTCAGGATGAAATATTTTAAAGCAAAGAATTATTTGGATCTTTTTACACCCTATGAACTACACCTTGAATGACATCCAGTGCAACCTCCATGCTCAGATACTTTTGTACTAATAAACTCACTGAGTGGCTATAAGAAAAAACAAATTCTTAAATACAGGCTAGTCATTCTAGTTTGAGTCTTACCTAGTTTTTTTCCACCAAGGACAGAGGCTTGTTTCCTGACATGTTCTAATTAGCAATTCCTTTTAACAAAGAAATATACAGAACCATAAAAAAATAATTAATGATACAAAGTAGCCTACAGTAAATTCTAAATATGTATAAAGGCAAGGATGTTATAGAAAACAGCCAGCCAGCACACTCCCCCCAAACCAATATTTATCAAACACCTATTATGTGCTCAGTGACAAACCTAGACTGCATATTAAAAAGCAGAGACATCACTTTGCTGACAAAGTTCTATCTAGTCAAAGCTATGGTTTTTCTAGTACTCATGTATTATGAGTACATGATATACATGAGTACATGAGTGTATACATGATATACATGAGTACATGATATACATGAGTACATGAGTGTATACATGTATACATGTGAAAGTTGGACCACAGAGAAGGCTAAGTTCCAAAGAACTGATGCTTTTGAAGTGTGGTGCTGGAGAAAACTCTTGAAGGTCCCTTGGGCAGCAAGGAGATCAAACCAGTCAATCCTAAAGGAAACCAATCCTGGGAGGACTGATGCTAAGATGAAGCTCAATACTTCAGCCACCTGATGCAAAGAGCCAGCTCATTGGAAAAGACTCTAATGCTGGGACAGATTGAAGACAAAGGCAGAAGGGGATGGCAGAGCATGGGATGATTGAATGGTATCCCTGACTCAATGGACAGGAGTCTGTGCAAACTCTAGGAGATAGTGAAGGACAGGGAAGACTGGCGTGCTGCAGGCCACGGAGTTGCAAAGAATCAGACACAATTGAGCAACTGAAAAACACAACAGCAACAACAATGCGCTAGGTATTGTCCTAGGTAATGGAGTATAGCAAATTCAGTAAGGGAATTCAAATCAACTTCTGAAAGCATTAAAAAAAAACATTGAAGGCTTTTGAGTAAATCCGTGACTTAAATGTTGGTTGCTTCTAGTTGTTCCCATCTGATATATAATTTTCACTCCAGATGAAGAATATGAAAGATTTAAGTGTTCCCCCCCTCACAGTTTACTCCTTATATATCAACCTTAGGTGGAGAGAATAAAATTTGAACATCTTTAAAATTTGATCAAATGTGGCCAAATATTAAAATGTTGTAAGCAGGGAGCCTATCTGGTACCTGGTTGGTCTTTGCTTATTATCTTTCTTCCTTTAGCTAAATGTTTTGTTCTTGTATCAGATTAATATGTTATTTTGATCTGTGGAGTTAGAATAAAATGTTACTGCCCTTTAAAGAAAAATAGCTGTTTTTGAGTCTTATTTTTTATGACATCACTTTTTAGAGTAGACTACTTCCAGGTACTCTTCTTCCACATATCAAGATACACATAACAAGAAAAAAGGGGAAACAGCTTTAGAAAAATTATAGTGTCACAATTTATTTTACTTGATGTTAAGGTTTTGTGATAATTATAACCTACAAGTTACATTTGTTGGACAGATTTGAGTCTTCCTACTGTTAATTTTTGGAGTTTTGATCTTTCCCAAGTCGTTGGCCTTTAGTGATGCAATTCTTCTATCCTTTTTTTCCTTATCTATTATGTTAGGTGTCTCAAATCCCTCTTACCTGTTATTTTTCCAGTCTTCTTTACCTAATTTTTATTTTTTTCCTGGAATCTAATTTAACTCTCTCACAAATTTATGTACTTAGGGCATAGACTGTAAAGAAAACTGAGAAAAAAAATAACAGAGAAAATTAAATTTAACAAATTAATTTTGGACAATGAAAGATTTAAATGTTATTGAAATGATTGCATATGTTTACATTTACTTGTAAATGCTTGTCATCATCTTCAGTTTCAATTTGTATACTGCATATTCTATTTTTTATCAGTGTTCCAATTCCAAATCTCATAAACAAATATGAACTTTCAACTGGCAGCTAACAAACATTTATCTTTGGTGAAATATGGTACTCTTTACCACCTACTCATTTTCTACTGACAGGGTTTACATTATACTGTACTGTTTGTGCTTTTAGGAAATAATAGATAGTATAAGTTTTTTCAGTAAACTATGCGGGAAAATGTAGCATTTGTGAATAAAAACACAGAGATAAAATCAGTATTAAAGTGAGAATCTAGAACTGCTCACCTAGAAGAGATTTTAAATATACTTCTCATTGCTAATCCCAGCTGGGGGTATTCCACTGTGCTTCTGACATTCTATCCTCATTTTCACATTTTCTTCCAGAATTGTAAAGATCACATTACAAAATTTTCATTACTTTGTTATTTATTTCCTCCTTTCTGCCTGTATGATTTTATATCATTATTTTCTAAAATAATGATGACAGAACTCTTAAGGTTCTCAATCTTTCCGCAATGATACAATGTATTTTTCTACCAAGAGTATAACCATTAAATAAATGCAAATGTTTATCAATGATTTCCCAAATAATTTTCAGTTCTATCATAAGGGTTAAAGTAGACATGTAAGATGCAAATTACATTAACTCTTTTTTAAATCTTATTAATCTAGATAGATATAGTGTAATCATCACACATCTTCAGTATATGGCATGTAGTAGCAGTTGGTAAATACTTGTTTGTAGAAATAATATAAATAAGATATATTTTGAAATAGGCAATATAGTTATGAAAATAAAAAGCACAGGCATAAGCAATTGGTTTGGTTCATGTTGTTGATTATGAGATATGATTATATCATATATCCTCATCAATTTCTTTGGAGTAAAAATGAACTAGAAAAGTGAATAATTATAAAATTCAGTGAAATGGTGACATTGGAATAATTTGGTAGCTACAAAGAAAATGTTGATATATGTTGACTTGATTTATGTAATTATCTGCCTAAATCTCTGTTATAATAGCTATACGAGTTTTTGAAAACATTTTAGATCAACAAAAAAGTTCCAAAAAGTTATACATATATCCATCATCCAGACTCCCATAATGTTAATACTTGATATATCATAATAATTTCTTTGTATAATTGTACAGTTAACACTGGAACAGCAGTATTAATTTATCTAAAGTTCTTATTAGAATTTCATCAGTTTTTCCCACAAGTGTCATTCCTTTCTGTTTTAGAATCCAAAATAAGATCCAGATTATAAATATTTAGTTGTTGTTTTCTTAGGTTCTGCTAATCTATGAGAGTTGCTAAATTTTCCTTTGATTCTCATGACCTTGCAGCTCTTGAATACTGGTCAGTTTCTTTGTATTAGAACATCTTTTGCTTTGAGTTTGTGTGATACGGTTCATGATTAGATCAAGAAGAAGTACCTCTGGCAATGCCAGAGAAGTAGCACTGTATCCTTCTCAGTGCATTGTATAAGGCATTATATGGTATATTTAATCTCTCTTAGGATGTTCTCAATTAAGGTAACATGTGCCAGGTCTTTCTACTTTATATTTACTATTTTTCCCTTTGAACTAAAACATATGCTGGGAGAGATACTTCAAGGCTATGAAAATATCCTGCTTCATACAATTATTTTAGCATTCATTGGTAAATTTTGCCTACAGTAAGTGTTATTGTGATGTTTACATGATGGTACTTTTGTATTTCAATTATTTTCCCTACTTCTTATTATATAATAGGCCTGTGTCTCTTATTGATTGCTATTAAGAAATGACAAAACTATATTGTTTTTATTTTTGTTCCTATTAATTATTTAGGACTAGCTTCCTTTCCAAAGACTTTAGCTAAGTTCTTTTTCAACATATGTTTTTAGCTAAATTTTGTTGTGATGGTGCAATGCATTCGCTCAAACCCTCTGCATACCAAACCCTGTCCATAATATCATGGGCATGTGGGTATACACACACACACACACACACACACACACACACACACACACACACACACACA
>SJYW01043862.1:85293-110522 GCA_006410735.1 Raphicerus campestris
AGAGCAAAACAACTGCTCAATCAGTATACAGGTGCTGTTGTCAGGGCTGTAGGTCTTAGGGACAGGAAAACAAATTAAAAATTAAATGATGATGATGATGATCATTTTGATTATATTTTATAAAGTATTTTACCTTTTTCCTCTTCATTAAAAAAGTATTTATAAAAATGGTCACTTTTCACAGCTGAGTGACTTGAGGTCCAGTTAAGGTAAACCTCAGGATGGAGAGCTAATGAAAAGTAGTCAGGATGCTGAGCCAGATGTCCCTGCCTCTGCATTAGGAATAGAGGAAATTCGAGAAAGAATCAGAAAGAAGTTCTGCACTGCAAAAACAATCTTTGATCCTTTGAAGTTGAGAAATTATTTAGATTCTTTTAGTTATCCTAGAAATATAAACAAAATATTTACTTAAGTGCTTAGGCTCCGTGTTTGAAGACAAAAATAGAATCAAAGCTTTTCTAGGCTATTTATACTAAAAAAGTGATTTGAATAGTCAGGATGATTAGTTCACATTAACTTTGATTCACAGTTCTCTTGGGAAAAAATTCCAAGGTAAGATGCTAATTTTTTTTCCCTCTCAGTGGAAGATCATGGCCTTGTGGGCAAAGATAACAATTCAGGATGAAATATTTTAAAGCAAAGAATTATTTGGATCTTTTTACACCCTGTGAACTACACCTTGAATGACATCCACTGCAACTTCCATGCTCAGATACTTTTGTACTAATAAACTCACTGAGTGGCTATAAGAAAAAACAAATTCTTAAATACAGGCTAGTCATTCTAGTTTGAGTCTTACCTAGTTTTTTCCCACCAAGGACAGAGGCTTGTTTCCTGACATGTTCTAATTAGCAATTTCTTTTAACAAAGAAATATACAGAACCATAAAAAATAATTAATGATACAAAGTAGCCTACAGTAAATTCTAAATATGTATAAAGGCAAGGATGTTATAGAAAACAGCCAGCCAGCACGCTCCCCCCAAACCAATATTTATCAAACACCTATTATGTGCTCAGTGACAAACCTAGACTGCATATTAAAAAGCAGAGACATCGCTTTGCCGACAAAGTTCCATCTAGTCAAAGCTATGGTTTTTCTAGTACTCATGTATACACGTGAAAGTTGGACCACAGAGAAGACTAAGTGCCAAAGAACTGATGCTTTTGAAGTGCGGTGCTGGAGAAAACTCTTGAAGGTCCCTTGGGCAGCAAGGAGATCAAACCAGTCAATCCTAAAGGAAATCAATCCTGGGAGGACTGATGCTAAGATGAAGCTCAATACTTCAGCCACCTGGTGCAAAGAGCCAACTCATTGGAAAAGACCCTAATGCTGGGACAGATTGAAGACAAAGGCAGAAGGGGATCGCAGAGCATGGGATGACTGAGTGGTATCCCTGACTCAATGGACAGGAGTCTGTGCAAACTATAGGAGATAGTGAAGGACAGGGAAGACTGGCGTGCTGCAGGCCACGGAGTTGCAAAGAATCAGACACAACTGAGCAACTGAAAAACACAACAGCAACAACAATGCGCTAGGTGTTGTCCTAGGTAATGGAGTATAGCAAATTCAGTAAGGGAATTCAAATCAATTTCTGAAAGCATTAAAAAAACATTGAAGGCTTTTGAGTAAATCCGTGACTTAAATGTTGGTTGCTTCTAGTTGTTCCCATCTGATATATAATTTTCACTCCAGATGAAGAATATGAAAGATTTAAGTGTTCCCCCCCTCACAGTTTACTCCTTATATATCAACCTTAGGTGGAGAGAATAAAATTTGAACATCTTTAAAATTTGATCAAATGTGNAGTTGTTCCCATCTGATATATAATTTTCACTCCAGATGAAGAATATGAAAGATTTAAGTGTTCCCCCCCTCACAGTTTACTCCTTATATGTCAACCTTAGGTGGAGAGAATAATACATCTTTAAAATTTGATCAAATGTGGTCAAATATTAAAATGTTGTAAGCATGGAGCCTATCTGGTAGCTGGTTGGTCTTTGCTTATTATCTTTCTTCCTTTAGCTAAATGTTTTGTTCTTGTATCAGACTAATATGTTATTTTGATCTGTGGAGTTAGAATAAAATCTTACTGCCCTTTAAAGAAAAATAGCTGTTTTTGAGTCTTATTTTTTATGACACCACTTTTTAGAGTAGACTACTTCCAGGTACTCTTCTTCCACATATCAAGATACACATAACAAGAAAAAAGGGGAAATAGCTTTAGAAAAATTATAGTGTCACAATTTATTTTACTTGATGTTAAGGTTTTGTGATAATTATAACCTACAAGTTACATTTGTTGGACAGATTTAAGTCTTCCTACTGTTAATTTTTGGAGTTTTGATCTTTCCCAAGTCGTTGGCCTTTAGTNGTTGACTCATTGGAAAAGACTCTGATGCTGGGAGGGATTGGGGGCAGTAGGAGAAGGGGATGACCGAGGATGAGATGGCACGATGGCATCACGGACTCAATGGACGTGAGTCTGAGTGAACTCCGAGAGATGGTAATGAAAATAGGGAGGCCTGGCATGCTGCTATTCATTGGGTCGCAAAGAGTCAGACACAACTGAGCCACTGAACTGAACTGAACTGAAGGTTAGATAAACTTCGTAACTTCTCAGCCTAGGTATCATGTTCTGTAAAATGAATTTTTGAAAAGATACTTTGAATTTCCCTCAATTAATAAATTAGTAACTTACTTCAATTTTGAAAGGTCTTTGTTTTGGGTAAGGCAAATGTGTTCCTTAGTCAGTGGGTCTGAAGGAGTTAGGGATTTCAGAAAAATCTTGATTCTATCTGCTTTTCAATAATAACCTTAATTAAATGGTATCAAAATACATTGTAATGGTTTAGCTATATCTATCCATATGGCAATAGAGAATATATCTTATGATGTTTAGCATGTGTTTACTGAGAAAACACCATGTTAATCTGCACACATTCATACACACATATATGTATATATACACTCACACCCCAACATTTATTTCTGGAGAAAGATTAGCTAAATTGAGATTTTGCAAAAAATAAAAATTAGCAAATAGATAGTAGAAAGCAAAATTACTATTTTTAGGAAAAGGAAGTGTGTAAAAACCTCTTGGACAGAGAGAAAGGCCCTTTTGAGAAATTCTGAAAGCTCATTAAGGATAAACTCCAATATCAAAAATTTGAGCCTAGTTTGGGGAAAGGAAACTAATATTTGTTGAGAATCTACTTGGTTTTAGGCAGTATTTGGTGAGTTACACTTGTTCTGTTACGTAACATGTTACATATCTCCATGTAGCTCTTCAAAAGATCTCACAGGTTAACACTTCAATTAGGCAACTATGTATTACTGTTTAGAGTGATCCCTTTTAGATTTCTTTCTCTGATCTCACCATTGGTATTAATTAGAGAATCACAGTTAGACCTTATCCCTGCCCTTGGAATATCCTCTGTATCCAGGCTTTCTCACTTCTTATATTCAGAGAGTATTTTATACAATGGTTCACAGACAAACCACTTTTGGATGATTCTGTTAAAGTGTGTTATCCCTAAGAAAGACAATGCCAAAGAATGCTCAAACTACTGCAAAATTGCACTCATATCACACACTAGTAAAGTAATACTCAAAATTCTCCAAGTCAGGCTTCCACAATACGTGAACCGTGAACTTCAGATGTTCAAGGTGGTTTTAGAAAAGACAGAGGAACCAGAGATCAAATGCCAAGATCCTCTGGATCATAGAAAAAGCAAAAGAGTTCCAGAAAAACATCTATTTCTGCTTTATTGACTATGCCAAAGCCTTTGACTGTGTGGATCACAATAAACTGTGGAAAATTCCAAAAGGGATGGGAATACCAGACCACCTGACCTGCCTCTTGAGAAACCTATATGCAGGTCAGGAAGCAACAGTTAGAACTGGACATGGAACAACAGACTGGTTCCAAATAGGAAAAGGAGTACGTCAAGGCTGTATATTGTCACCCCGCTTATTTAACTTATATGCGGAGTACATCATAAATGCTGGGCTGGATGAAGCACATGCTGGAATCAAGATTGCCGAAAGAAATATCAATAACCTCAGATATGCAGATGACACCACTCTTATGACAGAAAGTGAAGAAAAACTATAGATCCTCTTGATGAAACTGAAAAAGGAGAGTGAAAAAGTTGGCTTAAAGCTCAACATTCAGACACATAAGATCATGGAATCCAGTCCCATCACTTCATGGGAAATAGATGGGGAAACAATGGAAACAGTGTCAGACTTTATTTTTTTAGGCTCCAAAATCACTGCAGATGATGATTACAGCCATGAAATTAAAAGACACTTGCTTCTTGGGAGGAAAGTTATGGCCAGCTTAGACAGCATATTAAGCAGAGACATTATTTTGCCAACAAAGGTCCGTCTAGTCAAGGCTATGGATTTTCTAGTAGTTATGTATGGATGTGAGAGTTGGAGCTGAGCACTGTAAAGAAAGCTGAGCACCAAAGAACTGATGCTTTTGAACTGTGGTGTTGGAGAAGACTCTTGAGAGTCCCTTGGACTGCAAAGAGATCCAACCAGTCCATCCTAAAGGAGATCAGTCCTGAGTGTTCATTAGAAGGATTGATGTTGAAGCTGAAACTCCAACTGGCCACCTGATGCTAAGAGCTCACTCATTTACAAAGACCCTGATGCTGGGAAAGATTGAAGGCGGGAGAAGAAGGGATGACAGAGAATGAGATGGTTGGATGGCATCACTAACCTGATGGACGTGAGTCTGAGTGAACTCTGGGAGTTGGTGATAGACAGGGAGGCCTGGTGTGCTGCAGTCCATTGGGTTGCAAAGAGTCGGACACGACTGAGCACTGAACGGAACCGAATGGTACTCTAATTCTCTTCGTAGACACTTGCAATTTTTGCTTTTCACTTATTATAATATTCTTTATAAAGAACAGTAAGATCTCTATTTGAAATCAGTGTAAAATATTGGTGTTTCTAAAATTACATATTTAGGAGGTATATTTAATTTTTGACAATGATTCCACCGAATGGTACTCCAATTCTCTTTGTAGACACTTGCAATTTTTGCTTTTCACTTATTATAATATACTTTATAAAGAACAGTAAGATCTCTATTTGAAATCAGTGTAAAATATTGGTGTTTCTAAAATTACATATTTAAGAGGTATATTTAATTTTTGACAACGGTTCCTTTATCTGTGTGATTGGACACATACATGTTTATTTATGTGTGTTTTGGAAATATGTTAGGTGAAATTGGAAACAGATACTCATGGGTTTTTTTCTTTGCTCAAATAGGAATTCTGAACTTGATTTAAAAAAAAATTTGTCATCTCATTTTATAGTTAAAATCTGAAACCCAGAGATAAGCCTGTATCTAGCTTTCTTCCTATAAGTTCCAGTACTCTTAATATACATAATACAGGTTAGGCATGATATCCTCTTTTAAGATGTGAATTTATATATGAAAAGGTACACATTTATAAAACTACTTTTCAGTGGTGCCCAGAATATCCTCACGTGGATGCTTAAATTAAAATGTATTTTTATAGGATGACTAGGCAATTGGTTCTCTGAATTTATGCCTTTCAACCAAGAAGATGTGAGGAAGTATATGCTGACTATTTGGAAAATGTGTGTGTAAAATTAGCTGGCTATTATCTAGTTAACGGGTAAGGTCTGCTGTCTGATGTGCTATGAAGTGGAAGTGAACAGCTGTTAGAAAGAGGATAATGGTGCTTTAGCAAACTACACAGATCTTTCTTGTTTTCAACTTAATTTTTTGAAAAAAAATTTTTTTTTAATATAAAGGAAAGTCCAGTGAAAGTCATCATCTCTATTCTAACATGTAATGGCTGATTAGTTATTAAACTAGCATGTTCGTTATTATAAAATGAAAGGATTAGACTGTTTGGGGTATTTTTTTTATATATAAAAAAGAGCAAGTAATAATAAATTATTGTATGAAACATGGTTAATTTTTAATCCATTTATTCAGTACATGTTTTCTTAGTGTCTATTATGTGCCAAACATTGTTCTAGGTGCTAAATAAAAGAATTCAGACAGCAAAGTCCCTCCTGTTTAGAAACTGAGAGGTATTTGGAAGAGACTCACCTTTAAAGCAAAAATTGTAGTGCAGGGTTATGATACAGAAATGCAAGGCATATAAGAAATACACATTTTAGGGTCATATAAATAAACTCAAGGAAAGAGTAGAAAGGGGCATGGTATGAGATGAGCTTTGAAGGACTCAGCCTGAATAGGAACTTAGCCAGAAGAGAAAACAGGAAAATATTATTCAGAAAACAAGAAACAAATATGAAAGACACAGAAGTGAAAGAAAATAGCATATTTAGGGAACAGCAAGTGTTTTTATTCTTATTTTTTCAGGATCAGAAGGGTGATATATGTGAATTGTGGGAGATAAGCAAGAAAGGAACTATTTTTTCATAAAATGCCAAAACTGAGTTTATATATTTTCTTAGGTGGTGAAAAGCTCTTTTAGGACAATAGTGGAAGAAGGACACAAACTGAATTCATTCTTAGAATAATATGCCTATTACAAAACAAAAGACTGTGTAAGTAAAGAGTTAAAGACAGATTAATTAGAAGATCTTGGCTTCTGGGTTGTATGAAACTCCACTCTTCTTCCCCAAAGAAAGTTTAGGGGTAGAACAACTACTTAAGACTAAGTGAATCTTAAGATTGAAATTCTAATTATTTCATTCTACAATTCAGAAAATGAGGTCAGATAGTTTAAATGACTTGCCCAAAGACACAGAATTTCTGACAAAGCTGTAACTTAGGAACTTGATTTCTACTTTTCAAAAATGCAGATTAAAATTCACAAGGAGCCAGCCCTTCAGCTTCATAGAAATATTTTAACTAAAGTATTAATGATGATATGTCTGTGCAGTACCATAAAACAAGTGACCTTCATGGACAAAACTCTCTGTGGTTACAATTAAAAAGACAAGGGAAAATGAGATCTGATTATTAATGTGATTAGTTGATGATCCAGTGGGGTGTCAGATCTATAAATGCTAGTTATTGACTGATGGTAATGGAACATCAAAATCTTCAAACTGGTGCTCAAGTCCTGCTCTCAGAAATAATGAGGGACCTGATCCCTCCATCCTGCCTCCTTGCAAGGTGCTAATACTACATTCTGAATAATGATGTGCAAACCCAGCATAAGGGCAGTGCTGCTGTTGCTCCACATTAAATCCATTGCTCTGTTTTCTGTTGTAGGTTCTGATTTTTTTTAAATTTGGACATTTATGAAGTGCAATCATGAACATGATGGGGAGAGAATATTATAAGCAACCCTTCTTAAGAATTATCAGTTTTGCAGTATGTGTAGTAAAANGCTGCTGTTGCTCCACATTAAATCCATTGCTCTGTTTTCTGTTGTAGGTTCTGATTTTTTTTAAATTTGGACATTTATGAAGTGCAATCATGAACATGATGGGGAGAGAATATTATAAGCAACCCTTCTTAAGAATTATCAGTTTTGCAGTATGTTCACAAAATTCAAACAAAAAAAATATATATATATATGGAGTGTAACCTACTATAGTGCTTAGCATTTACATAGAATCTTTTTTTTTTTTTAATAACCGGCTTGAGGCTTCTGTTGGTCCCTAAATCACATTGATATGTATAATTCGGTAACCACATTGCTACTGGCTCTCTCAGACTAAAAATTTCAGTGTGTGATAAATAGAATTCGTTGTTCATATAGAGAAGATCACTTTACAGGTACATGTATTTATTCAGGTGGATGATTTTAGTGGACTGTTATACTTGATAATGTTCACTGTGAGATTATTCAGACAGCCATCATCCCTAGTGAGGATCGATGATTTGCCCAAGAGCATAGGTTACAAAATAATAAAACAATGTTTTATTTCTGAAAATACAGATTTGCTAAACTTTCATTTGATGATCATGGTACAGCAAGGTTTAGCCTGTTGCATTCCAATGAAATAATGCATGTACCTCATGACAAAGAGGATAGGTCAAAGTATGGAGTATTATTTAGTCTTCGTGGCTTCTGCCATGGGATGCTTTGTAACACCTCTGTTAGGGAAGAAAAAAATACTTCATCTTGATCTTCCAAATGAAAAAGGAAAGTTGCAATTGGATGTCATCTTTGCCAATTATTTTGGGTATAATGAGGGAGGGACAGGTCATTTCAAGAATGAAGCAGTTGCCAGTTTGTAGTCACAGATTGTAACTGTGCAAAATCTCTTTCTCCCTATTCCTTCCAAGGTAGTGAAGGATTCTGCTGAAAAACTTACGTCTACTGGTTGGAATTGAGTTTTTCATTGGCTCTCTGTTTTAAGCAGAGCAAGACTAAAGGGAATTCCTGAAATTGTGGATTTAGTTTTACATAACTGAACCCTATTGTATTGTGATGTTCACCTAAAATTCTGAAGCTCACTTTATATTCCCATGCTTTTAAAAATTTTTGAGAGTATGGTTGCAAATTAAAATACAATATTTCCTCACCCATGAGATTAATTCAGTTTCTCTCTTAGGAGATATTTAAACTATTACCATTTTGCAGAGAGAGAAGCTAGTATAAATAGTAGTGAAGTGGATTATCAGAATACATAAATGCTTGTCAGCATCTGTTGATTGTCCTTTTGAGAGAGTCTCAGAAATGAAATAACTGGGTGAAAGGGGGCACATATTTTTTAGTCTTTGACGCATGCTGGAAAATTGCTTTCCAGTTTACATTACCGCTGTCAATGAGAGAAAATGGCAATTGTACCACACTTGTTCATTACTATCAAAACAAAATGAAATACCACACAAAGCTGCTCTATAAAAACAATATTATTTACTTTTTGCAAACAAATACCCTCAAAGATAGATACAGGCCAACCTATTTTCAGTAATTAGAATCTTTGTCTTAGATTCTTTAAGTCAAGAGAGAATCACTTTAAGAGTACATTTGGGGAGGCAAGAAAGAGAAGCTGTGTCCAATGATAGACAAGCCCTTGAAACCTGGGAACATTAGGAGAACATTGATTATGCAATAAACCCATTATAAAGAAAGATAAGTATTATAAAGAAAGATAAGTATTAAACAGAAGACTGTCTAAGAGAAGATTTACCTCTGTTACATGTTTGTGTACAGCTGCAATATACTTTAGAAATTACAAATTGTGTTAGCTTTCTAGGTCTGGCATAAAAGAGCATATCTATTGAACTTGCTCCTGAAATTGGGTCATTCATCAGTAGGGAAATGAAAATGGAGTGAAAATTTTCTCTGAGATAGGTTGAAACATTGTCGTTTTTAAGGACCTAACATTTAAATAAGGTAGTGTGGAATAACTCTGCCCCTATCCTTATGATCTTCTGACAGATTTGACAGGCAAAAATTATATAGTCTGGAGAAAGTCTTCCATGATAAACTCTATGGCTTATGCTTACAAACCCATTGTATGTAACATGGAAATGATTACATCCAGTTGTAACCATAAATGACATAAAGTTATTCCATATATCACAGTATGAATAAGGCATGGAAAAATTAAATGTAGTTTTTCAGTACATGCACTGGCTCATGTTTACACTAACAACTATTTACTTGATATGACTAAAGAAAAAGACAGGAATAAGAAATAGTTTAAAATACTTTGTATCTGAAAATTACTGAAATATAATTGTATAGTTAAATTTATTGTATAATAATCAGTAAAGGTGAGAGTAATAACAAAGTCTCTATAAAGCACTCATATTTCATATAAGGGCATAAATCACTGTGTTGTTTATTTATTTTGGAGTAAAACAGTGTTTCTGCTCTGATGAAGTAACTGTTGGCATAGATATACTTTGATAAGAACACTTCTTGTGCTCAAAACATAGTAAGGACATATAGGTCCTGTAGCATTGCACTGCTATGCATACTTGGCCATTTCTAAGCTTTCTCTAAATTAAGGCTTCTCTTCTGAATCACAAAAATAAAAACATTCCTCTTTCTTTCCCTAGTGCATCACTTTTAACTGTACAAATTCATCTGTAATTAATGATTGGTTTTAGGGAATTTCCTCCTGAGATTTTTGGCTTTTGCAGAGAATTTCCTTGAAGGCAGCCAACAAATTAAAACATGGTATGTTTTATAGTTTGTAAATATCACTAAATCAATATCAAGGAAACATTGAAGTTTACAGGTTAAATACCCTTAGCAATGGGATAAAGAAACTCTCAAATGAACAAAATGAGAATGGTGCAGAATTATACTTTAGTTTATCTTAAATAGTAACAACTGTTTTCAAAGTTTAGTTTTAGTCAAAGTCACTACACATATTGTTTATTTATGAAAGTATCCAATAGCCGTATATCTTAGATTTCCTTAACGAAATTTAGTTATTTTATGTACATTAAAAAATAGAACAGTAATATTCAAAAACCTTTTATTTTGATTGTTAACTATTGAATTAATATTTGATGTATTATTAGATTTGTAAAATTATACAAATATAAGGGCCCTAGAGCATAGACGGCTCAGTGAGGAGTGGGACTCTTCGGGAGAGCCTGGGATGAGAGTGCCGTAGCCAGAGTCCGAGGTATCATCTGGCACCGAGGAGGCATCTTCATTAGCGTCTTCTGTTACCACCAGATGGGGGATGACGGTCGAGGACGTGCAAGCACTGTCCTCCGTGCTGTTCTGAGAGCCCTCCTGGGAAGGCGTGGAGGGCCTGGTGCTCAGGAACGCCCGATCTCGGTTCCGATAGAGGGCCAAGAGCTCCCTCTTCTGTTGGATGTACTCCTCTGCCTTCAGCTTTTGCAGGGTGGCCTGGGCCTGCTGTGTCTTCTCCAGCCACCGGCCGGTCGGCAGTGCTGGGACAGCGCACGGTGAGGGCGTGGGAGACACAATGGAATTCAGTGAGGTGGACCAGCAGGAAGCTGCTGGGATCACGGATTGGCTGGCTCACAAGCTTCTCNCTGCTGTGTCTTCTCCAGCCACCGGCCGGTCGGCAGTGCTGGGACAGCGCACGGTGAGGGCGTGGGAGACACAATGGAATTCAGTGAGGTGGACCAGCAGGAAGCTGCTGGGATCACGGATTGGCTGGCTCACAAGCTTCTCTAGCATGAGGGGCGGGCGGATAACCTTGGCTTTGTCTGCCTTGCGAGGGGGCTTGGTCACCAGGAGCACATCAGAGAACAGGAACAGGTACACATCCAGCTTCCCTTCCCATCATCCCTCCTTCACACGCGCGGGCCACTCAAGCAGCAGCTGCCTGGTGTGTTACAGCATGGGGGCCATCAGGTCCAGGGTGGAGAATGGTCGCAGGTTCTTNTCACCTGCAAAGGCTCATCACTCCACTGTCCAGGGGAAAGGGGCCCCCTGAGGCTGTGCCTGCAGGTGTCCCTCTGCCCACGCTGCCAGCCCCGCGGTCTCCAACGGTGACTTCCCCCCCACCACCTCCTCCGCAATGCCCGGCCCGCAGCCAGACGGGTCTGAGACCGAGCAGCCTGGAAGGGTTTTTGAAGAGCTCATGTAGCAGGAGGCTCCCATATACCCCGCTAATTCAAACAGGGTTTCTCAACCTAAGAACGATTGGTATTTTAAGCTGAAAACACTTTTTATTGTGGAAGCTTGTCATATGAATTGTAGTGTGTTTTGCAGCATCCCTGGCCTCTACCCACTAGTTATGCCTATACCTCTCCCCCCGCCCCCGAGTTAGGACACCAAAAATGTCTCCAGAGTTTGGTAAATGTCTCTGGCCATGAGCGTGGAAGGAGGAAATTACACCTGGTAGAAAATGCCTGTGTTAAAACAATTAAATGTACATATGTCCCCTTCCTCTTGAGCCTTCCCTCCCCCACTTCCCATCTCACCCCTCTAGGTCATCACAGAACCCCAGACTGAGCTCCCTGTGTTATACAGCAACTTCTCACCACTATCCACTTACACACAATAGTGTGTATATTGCTGCTACCTTCTCCCTTTGTCCCATTCACTTCCTCCCCCACTGTGTCTATAAGTCTGTTCTCTACATCTGTATCTCAGGAGGGATAGGATATATGTATAGTTATGACTGATTCATGTTGTTGTACTGCAAAAACCTATACAGCATTGGAAAAATACAAAAAAAGTAAATAAATAACTTCACACAAAAATACAATTAAACAGTGTCAATGAAATGATGATAGGTCACCACCTCCCCTTCACTACCATGGTAGTGGTTTAGTTGCTAAGTTGTATCTGACTCTTGTGACCCCATGGACTGTAACCCAGCAGGTTTCTCTGTACATGGGATTCTCCAGGCAGGAATACTGGAATGATCTTCCCGACCCAGGAATCAAACCCAGGTCTCCTGCATTGCAGGTAGACTTTTTAGCAACTGAGCTATGAGGGAAAACACTTTGTTACCATCACGATATATAAAAAAATAACCAATCAAAACATAGCTTTCCAAATATATTATCTATCAGGTTTGATATTTAAATTTTTCCTTATTGAGTCTATAGGTGTTTTATTCTTGTCATTTTATTCTTTGCTTTTCCCCTATTTTCTTATCTGAAGTCTTTTTTCCCCTCTTAATTCTAACCTATGCTAAGTTCAATTAAACCACTATTTTGAAATATGTCTCCTTCCTTTCCTCTTGCAACTTATTTCCACTTAAAGGAGTATATGTTCCTTTCAGAAAAATCAAAACAAGTACCCTTAATCCTATGTTTAAAACCCCAATTATTCCTATCTGGCCAGAGAAGTGGATATTTTAGGATATGAAGATTGTGTTTTTTGTGAATTCAGCCCTGACTTTGTTGACACTATGCTTTTCTGTGATAAATTCATTATCCTGGCTGTAATGCTGACTATCTAGTTTTGTACTTTCTCTTCACCCTATAATTCTACTCCCATGAATGTTAGGCAGTTGGATTCTTGCTTGACTGGTGGAAAACTTTAAGTGCTTCCCTGTCATTTACTGAGATTTTCTGTTCCTCTAGTCATGCCAGAGCGTAAGCAAAACACAGAACCTAGAATTATAGCTATTAGATACCACTTAAAATGCCTCATTCCCTGCAAAAAAAGAGGAGTTCTTACACTTACATCTGTACATTTATGTGAGTGGATGGGTCTGTGAACATATTTGGAAGTGTGTCACTGCATCTAATTGAATAATGAAATAGAAGTGATGAGAATATTGCTCTAGCATAGCAATATGTGATTCTGTGTCCTCTTTTGATTTCTAAAGTACTCAAGTTGATTTGAATGTATTTAAATCTATTATCTGCACATATTTTAGTTTCACTGCATGAAAGTTTGAAACATTATTGATGTGAAAATGATTCTCTGTTAACTCTAATTGATGCTCTGATGCCATTTTTGATCAACAAATATTCTAAGGCTTTTGTTGTTATAAAACATGTGAAACTTGTCTCTTAATTTTCCTATTTTGAATATAATAATTCATTTAGCATTTTGAAAAGTAATATCTCAATTTTTACCTAAAATTTATGTATCGGCATTTACTTCTTTCTGGGAAAAACATTTATTTTAAGATATAAAGGAGTAAAGTTCATTTGGAGATTCAAATTGAGTGTTATATCAGAGTATTTACCTACACTTTTTCTTAATGAACTTCATCTATAAAAGACAAGAAGACCATCTTTTAGAAGTTAATGGGCCAATTCCTATTTTGAGCAATGTTTGAGTTTAAAGCATGTTCCTGTTTTATGTATTGGTATTTCTCCATCTGTTTTAATACTAAGTATATTAATAAGTATGCATATATTTTTTTCACAATAGGTTCCTGTCCTGAGACCACAGCAGGATGTGCCTTGGTCAAAGGTATGCCTATTTAAAATATATTTCAAACTTTCTTCATGAGTAATGTATAAAAATATTATAATAATTGCATTATTGTCTCCAGCTTAGCTGTATGGAATTGTAATACATGTTTATGTATATGATAGATAGTCTTTGATCTGGCAAAATATGACTCTAGTGATAAAGTAACAGAATTAAAAAGTCTAATTGTTAAATGCATAGTATTGCCTTGCCACAGGATGCCTTAATCCACACAACTTATATTCAAAAAACTGTTGCTGCTAATGTGCCTGTTAACAAAGCAGTGGAACTATTCTAAGGCTGATGAAAGGTATTTAAAATAGTCATTAATGATGCTGATGAGTAAATTATTGAAATAGGATATAGGTTAGTTAAATTGCCTGTCAAAAACTACCTACATGTCTAGTTTTGGCAAATCAAATGTTGAACTCAGTTAAAAATTACAAATCAGCATGAAAATAGAAAGCAAGCAGGCAAATAAGTACACATATAGCTAAATAAGATGTTAATGTGGTACCTGAAAGATAAGGGGGTCAGTACAAGGCTGATAAAGGATGCCTATGATTTCAAAATTGAAATCTGTTATTTAAAAAAAATGGAACAAAGANTGTTGTTATAAAACATGTGAAACTTGTCTCTTAATTTTCCTATTTTGAATATAATAATTCATTTAGCATTTTGAAAAGTAATATCTCAATTTTTACCTAAAATTTATGTATCGGCATTTACTTCTTTCTGGGAAAAACATTTATTTTAAGATATAAAGGAGTAAAGTTCATTTGGAGATTCAAATTGAGTGTTATATCAGAGTATTTACCTACACTTTTTCTTAATGAACTTCATCTATAAAAGACAAGAAGACCATCTTTTAGAAGTTAATGGGCCAATTCCTATTTTGAGCAATGTTTGAGTTTAAAGCATGTTCCTGTTTTATGTATTGGTATTTCTCCATCTGTTTTAATACTAAGTATATTAATAAGTATGCATATATTTTTTTCACAATAGGTTCCTGTCCTGAGACCACAGCAGGATGTGCCTTGGTCAAAGGTATGCCTATTTAAAATATATTTCAAACTTTCTTCATGAGTAATGTATAAAAATATTATAATAATTGCATTATTGTCTCCAGCTTAGCTGTATGGAATTGTAATACATGTTTATGTATATGATAGATAGTCTTTGATCTGGCAAAATATGACTCTAGTGATAAAGTAACAGAATTAAAAAGTCTAATTGTTAAATGCATAGTATTGCCTTGCCACAGGATGCCTTAATCCACACAACTTATATTCAAAAAACTGTTGCTGCTAATGTGCCTGTTAACAAAGCAGTGGAACTATTCTAAGGCTGATGAAAGGTATTTAAAATAGTCATTAATGATGCTGATGAGTAAATTATTGAAATAGGATATAGGTTAGTTAAATTGCCTGTCAAAAACTACCTACATGTCTAGTTTTGGCAAATCAAATGTTGAACTCAGTTAAAAATTACAAATCAGCATGAAAATAGAAAGCAAGCAGGCAAATAAGTACACATATAGCTAAATAAGATGTTAATGTGGTACCTGAAAGATAAGGGGGTCAGTACAAGGCTGATAAAGGATGCCTATGATTTCAAAATTGAAATCTGTTATTTAAAAAAAATGGAACAAAGAACATTGTGAAGATCAAGAATTATAGTAACCTTGAATACTAAGAGAGAGCTGAAAAGAAAATGTATACCATGAATAAAAAGTACTTGGTGGGAAATCTGAGTTAGCACCACAGAGACTGAAATCCTCAGGGGCTGCAGTGGACAGGATGAAGACTATTTAAAGTAAAACTGAAACTCACAGATAGGAGCAATTAAACCCAGTTCTTTGCTATGGAGAAAGTAGGATGAAAAGATGAACTAACACATGAGGAACTTAAGTGATAAAGTATTGATACAAGCTTTGATGTTGTTCATTTAGAGATATTTAAATATCAAATGGATTCACAAATGTCTGTTATAATTTCTCTAAATCTTCTCTAGATCATTTATTCTATTTGGGGTCCTTCCAACCCCACACAGAATTTGGCAAGGCAGTTCTTTTTATTTTTCTGCATGATAAAGTAACTTTACATTGAAAGAAAACTTGGAAGTTGTTTTGTGGTTATAAGAAAAATTGTGGCTATATATGCCATCATGAATAATAACTGATGTCTATTCTATTTTATGCATAGTTATTTTTTGAAAATAGGCTTATATACACTTTTATATTTTAAATTTGGCTCTAAATTATGTTATGTGTTCCACATGTTACCCTTCCAGGAAAGAATAAACTACTCATCTGCATATCTGGATAATTTTCTGAGATTTTAAAATTGAAATACACTTAGTTTTTTTTTTTCTTCTTTTCATAAGCTTTTCCTCTTAGTCATTTTTCAGCCTCTATTCAGAAACTAGCGTGACTTTAGAATATCCAAGGAAAGTATGCCAGCCAATGTGTTCTGCCAGACAGGGAATGAATGGCTCCAGGCACAAACCTCTGTTGTGTCAGGGCTCTGGCATGACACTTGGCAGGGAACTAAATCAAATAACACAATGCAAATAATCTCGGTTTCCAATAGATGTGCAGCCTCAACCTCAAGCCTGCTGTTAGTCAGTACTACGTTTTCCCCTGATATTCCGCGGAGCAGTATTTCTGATAATGAACTGAAAACTAGGGCATTTCCTAGGTGTTTTCAGTGTGAGGAAGTGGGAGGATTGTAGCTTTGAAACCAGACCTTCCTGAGTTTTAAGAGCCACTCTGTCACTCACTAGCTGTCCTGGCCAGGTTATTTCTGATATAAAATGGATTTAGCAATAATTTTCACAGAGGTTTTGTGATTATTAAAATGATAAATTTGTCATAAAGCAGATCTTTATACATGTTACATAATAAACATTTAATAAATGTTCTTTTACCACTTCCCATTTCTATAATGAGTTCAGTTTTGTGTTAAACTTGTAAATAATTATCTCTATCATTCTGTGAATAGAAGAGAAATGACTCTGCATTTGTAAATTTGAGGTTATAAAAGCCTGTATAATATGTCTTTATCTTTGCACAATCTTTTTGATAAAGGAAGTGTGAACTTCTTAACCATTTTTATATTGGTTCCTTTTAAAAAATATTACATTTGAGGGAGTTCCCTGGCAGTCTAGTAATTAGGACCATCTTTCATTGCCAGGGCCTGGGTGAAATCGCTGGTCAGGGAAGTAAGATCTTACAAGTTGTGTGGAATGGCCAAAAAATCTGCCCTTGATAAAAAGGGTCTTTATGTTGTACAAGAGTGTATTGCATATCTTTGATTTAATTTTAGCCCTTGTAAGTGTGCTCAAGGATGAAAAATCATATTGTAAAATGTAGATGGCTTAGAAAAATTATGCATCTCTCCTACACACCCAAATTATCTTAGTTTTAATAGTTTACTTCAGCTCACTTATCGAGAAATTACTGTATCTCATACACAGGTGCTAAGAGTGCAGAGAAGAAACTAAATAGAGGTTCTCTGCCTTCAAGGAAATGAAAAGCAGAAGACTAGGAAACATGGCATTTTAAAACGATGTGGTAACATAATACAAGGGTGAGGGGCCAATGAGAGGGCCTTATGAAAAAGTCATTCTAATCAGTCTGGCTCCCTGGAGGGCTTGACATTCAGGTGTCTTAAAAGGTGATGATCAACTGGTTGGATATCAGTCAAATATGAAAGCACAGTGGTGGGAAGGTGTGAAAAAAAGGCAGGAAAATCAGTTAGGAATCTGTTGTCTGAACTAAAAGAGAGATGGTAGTATGGATTTGGAATTGGAAAGTGAAATCCTCCCACCTGTTCTTGAAGGTAAAATTTAAGTTATATCTGAAGGTTGTTTTTGTAGGAGTAAGATCTTTATCATAGTGTTACTTATAACATGATAATAGGAACAAAATTAGCTGTCAAATTATAAGGAAACTGTCAAATAAATTATATTTAAGACATTTAATAAATGTATTATAAACAACTACATAATTGTAAAAATTTTACTACTACATAATAGTAAAATTCATTATTTTGAAGATCATTTAAGGAGGCTGTGTTCTTAAAAATCAGGTCAAACTCTGAAATAGCATTATAATACCATGTCTCTTTTATGCATATGCTTTTATACACATATTTATATAAAACATGAAAACACAGAAATACTCAACATTTATACATATAATGTGCTTTTGTTAGGGGACAGGGATCAGGGAGAGCACACAGAAAAAGACTAGAGAGAAATGCATTCAGCATCATTAACAGTGATTATGTTTATGTGTTAGATACATATGTGACTTCTTTTTTGATACTTTGATGTCTTTTATACTTTATATAATTGCATTGAACACATCCTGTGTGATACTCCTGAGTCCTAACTGCTGATGCCCATACCTTTTTGTAATCCCTTTCCATAGATGTGGCCAGAACCCTTGACTTTATTCTAGCCTATGGAGTATGGAGAAGGTGACAGGATACCGCTCCTGTGATTGTTCTGTGACAGCACTGATGAGTTTACAGTCCCACATGTACATTGCATTATATAAGACTATATGTTTTTTAGAAGATTGGCTCCTGCTGTCCTGCTGGCCTTCAAGCAAGCTGCCATGGTGGGAGAGGGTCTATAGAGAGGGCAACATGGCAAGAAACTGAAAGCCTCTATAGCTGACAGTGGCTTCTGGACAGTGGCTTCAGCCAGCAAGAAGTCAAAGATGTAATTCCTATAGTCAAAAGATATATTGTGTGCGCACCCTGAGTAAACTTGTGTGAAATAATAAATATAAATATATATACACATATGTATGTGTGTATGTATGTATGTATGCACTGGAGAAGGAAATGGCAACCCACTCCAGTGTTCTTGCCTGGAGAATCCCAGGGACGGGGGAGCCTGGTGGGCTGCCGTCTCTATGGGGTCGCACAGAGTCAGACACGACTGAAGCGACTTAGCAGCAGCAGCAGCAGCATGCATATGTATGTATACACACACACACACATACACACACACACACACACACATACACACACACACACACATATATATAACTGCCCCCAGTTCCTGGCACAGAACCTTAAAACCACTGTAATTTCCTAAGAGTACTAGGAGTATCTTTTATTGTAATATTTGTTCTTTGACCCTTGTTCCTGATGCAGAATTCTTAAAACCATTTGGAATTTTCTGGGAGACAGGAGTCTCTTTTCATTCTAGTGATGTGACTCCTAGATAGCTCCATGATGGGGGTAGTCACTAAAAAAATAAATAAAACCGAGGCATGATTAGAAGATTAGAAATTTCAGTCTCCCCTCCTGTTTTTTCAAGAAAGGGGAGAAAGGCTAGAGATTGAGTTATGATTGATTATATCTCCATGATGAAAACTTAAAAAAAAAAATCACTCAAATAAATGGCTTGGAGGGCTTATGGGGAATAAATACACATGCTAGAATGGTGACACACCCAGATTCCATGGGACAGAAGCTCCTGCCCTCAGGGCTCTTCTAGATCTCATTCTATGTCTCTTCATCTAGTTGTTCATTCATACACTTTAATAGATCAATATTTGTAATAAGGGCTCAAATTATGGCTCAACTGGTAAAGAATCTGCCTGCAATGCAGGAGACCTGGGTTCAGTCCCTGGGTTGGGAAGATCTCCTGGAATCTAGTGAGTAAACTGCTTTCCCGAGTTCTGTGAGTCACTCTAGCAAATTAATCAAATCCAAGTACAAGGGTCATGGGAACTTCTGATTTATAGCTAGTTGGTTAGAAGCACAGGTAACAATCTGTATTTGAGATTGGCATCTCAGTGTTTTTGGGGAAGTGGGGGAAGTCTTATGAAACTGAGCCCTTAACCTTTAAGATCTTTGCTATGGTGACTCTGGCTGGTGTCAGAAGTGGATTTTATTCTAGGATCCCGACTTGATATCTGAGAAATGCATGATGTGGTAAAATTCCACACATCTTGTGATTGAGAGTAAAGGAGAACACTTTGCTTTTCCCATACAAGTTGAAGGTGGATATATTGATAGTGGATTTTTCAGATAAGAACCTGATATTGTAGCTGCAGCCATGCAAAGGACTAACCCAAGTCATGCTTGGGCCTATGCCCATAAACTTCAAGCTAGTGAATGTGTGTTTTGAGCTGCTAAATTTGTGGTAATTTTTTATGCAGCAGAGGAAAGTAATTGCTGCAGACTTAATTCTGTCCTCCTCAAATTCATATGTTGAAGATCTCACCCCAATATGACTGTATTTAGAGTTTGGGCTTTTAGGAGGTAATTAAAATACATGACCTACAGGTAGGTTTATGACCTGATAGTATTCATGGTTTTAGAAGAATCTATCCCACTACTCCACCATCCTTTGTATGCAAAAAAGGAGTCATGTGAGCACAGAGTAAGATGGTAGCTGCCTGCAAGCAAACAGAAGAAAACTCAGAGTGACACCTACCTTTACTCTTTGCATCCATGGCAACATATGGTGTCATCAATCTTTGTATTTTAGCCATTCTGATAGATGCACAGTGATATCTCACTGTAGTATTAATTTTTCATTTATCTAATGGCTAGTGAGTTTGAACATTTTTTTATGCGCTTACATGGCATCTTTGTATCCTTTCAGTGAAATACCTCTTTATGTATTTTTTCATGGAAGGACTGCTACTGTTTAGCTACTAAGATTTAAGAGTTCTTACAGTTAGTATGTTGAGTAATATATATATATATATGATGGATATATATGATGGCTGATTGGAGATGGTGGAGAAGATAAAATGTATTACCTAGAAGTCCAGATAAGGAAACAGTAAGAAGATAGTTTTACATATAAGTTGGAAGCCTTGGGGAAATATCAAGAATAGAAGTCTATTATAAGAATGAGATACCTTCCTTATACCAGAGATACCAGGGCTTCCCTGATAGCTCAGCTAGTAAAGAATCCTCCTGCAGTGCAGGTGACCCTNTTTAAGAGTTCTTACAGTTAGTATGTTGAGTAATATATATATATGATAGATATATATGATGGCTGATTGGAGATGGTGGAGAAGATAAAAATGTATTACCTAGAAGTCCAGATAAGAAACAGTAAGAAGATAGTTTTACATATAAGTTGGAAGCCTTGGGGAAATATCAAGAATAGAAGTCTATTATAAGGATGAGATACCTTCCTTATACCGGAGATACCAGGGCTTCCCTGATAGCTCAGCTGGTAAAGAATCCTCCTGCAGTGCAGGTGACCCTGGTTTGATTCCTGGATTGGGAAGATCCTCTGGAGAAGGCATAGGTTACCCACTCCAGTATTCTTGGGTTTCCCTGGTGGCTCAGCTGGTGAAGAGTTCACCTGCAATGCAGGAAACCTGGGTTTGATCCCTGGGTTGGGAAGATCCCCTGGAGAAGGGAACGTCCCCTGGAGAAGGGAACCACTACCCACTCCAGTATTCTGGCCTGGAGAATTCAATGGACTGTATAGTCCATGGGGTCGCAAAGAGTTGGACACAACTGAGCGACTTTCTCTTTCACTTTCATAAGGATGAGATAGTCAAAGCTATTGGAGCAAATCTTGCAGGATGACCCCTTCAAACTCTTGGGTTTCCCAAACATATGCCATTCTCTCATACCAGACTTAATTTTTCCTATTAAAAGAAAATAACACCATTTATTTTAGTATAAGAAATCAGACATTGTTTAATGTAAGGCCTTTTACTCCCACAGAATTAGCTTCTGTGTATTTTTATTAATGGTTAAGGCAGTTCTTGTCTTATTAAGAGAAACAGAAAAATATATATATGCTGTCATAGTTATTTGCCCACATCATCAAGACTTCACATTGCTATGCTTTTAAATTGTTGTTGTTTAGTTTTTAAACACTGTGTCTGACTCTTTTGTGAACCTGTGGACTGTGGCCCACCAGATGCCTCTGTCCATGGAATTTCCCAAGCAAGAATACTGGAGTGGGTTGCCATTTCTTTCTCCAGGGGATCTTCCTAACTCAGGAACTGAACTCATGTTTCCTGCATTGGCAGGCAGATTCTTTACTGCTAAGCTACCAGGGAAGACTAATATAGCCATGTCTCTGGAGTCAGACTGGATTTGATCTCTGCTATATTATCTTTAATTGAGTGAACATTCACAAAATATAAATTTTTTGTTGTGGTTCAGTCACTAAGTTGAGTCTGACTCTTTGTGACCCCATGGGATGCAGCACACCTGGCTTTCCATCCTTCAGGGAACTCTCCCAGAGTTTGCTCATATTCATGTCCATTGAGTCAGTGATGCCATCCAACCATCTCATGCTCTGTTGCCCCATTTTCCTCCTGCCCTCAATCTTTCCCAGCATCAAGTTCTTTTCCAATAAGACAGCTCCTTGCATCAGGTGGCCAAAGTACTGGAGCTTCAGCTTGAACCTCAGTGCTTCCAATGAGTGTTCAGGACTGATTTCCTTTAGGGTTGACTGGTTTGATCTCCTTGCTGTCCAAGGGACTCTCAAGAGTCTTCTTTAGCACCACAGTTCAAAAGCCTCAACTTTGCAATGCTCAGACATTAAGTACATTAGTGATACATTCACAATGTCAGTATAGTTCCAGAATAGTCTACCACCTCAAATACAGCTCATTACCCATTGAGTAGTTGTTCCCCATTCCTGCTTCACCCACCTGTTCCACAATGACAAACTGTATAGACATTCAACTTACTCTCCTTGAGAATCAGTAATCCTCTATTCGTATAAAGACAGGAATGACTTTTACCTTATATGATGGTTCTAAGAATTCAGTAAAATAATCCATACAATCCACTTAGAACATTGTGTGTCCTAAATAGCTGTTAAATGAAATGTTAAGCTTATGTGGTCCTATTCACCATCCAAGGAAAAATGTAGTAAATAACACTAAGAAGTGTTCCTATAAGTCATCAAAACAGGGAAAGACTGAAAGAAGCTGTGCACCTTGGTTTACTTAGAGGCTAATGAATCACTGATACCCTCTTGCTCTAGGAATTGATAATTAACACCCATGTTCTCTCTCTTTACATATTATGGTTTAAAGGTAGAATTTAGGGCTAAGAGATGTTGNATAGCCATGTCTCTGGAGTCAGACTGGATTTGATCTCTGCTATATTATCTTTAATTGAGTGAACATTCACAAAATATAAATTTTTTGTTGTGGTTCAGTCACTAAGTTGAGTCTGACTCTTTGTGACCCCATGGGATGCAGCACACCTGGCTTTCCATCCTTCAGGGAACTCTCCCAGAGTTTGCTCATATTCATGTCCATTGAATCAGTGATGCCATCCAACCATCTCATGCTCTGTTGCCCCATTTTCCTCCTGCCCTCAATCTTTCCCAGCATCAAGTTCTTTTCCAATAAGACAGCTCCTTGCATCAGGTGGCCAAAGTACTGGAGCTTCAGCTTGAACCTCAGTGCTTCCAATGAGTGTTCAGGACTGATTTCCTTTAGGGTTGACTGGTTTGATCTCCTTGCTGTCCAAGGGACTCTCAAGAGTCTTCTTTAGCACCACAGTTCAAAAGCCTCAACTTTGCAATGCTCAGACATTTAGTACATTAGTGATACATTCACAATGTCAGTATAGTTCCAGAATAGTCTACCACCTCAAATACAGCTCATTACCCATTGAGTAGTTGTTCCCCATTCCTGCTTCACCCACCTGTTCCACAATGACAAACTGTATAGACATTCAACTTACTCTCCTTGAGAATCAGTAATCCTCTATTCGTATAAAGACAGGAATGACTTTTACCTTATATGATGGTTCTAAGAAGTCAGTAAAATAATCCATACAATCCACTTAGAACATTGTGTGTCCTAAATAGCTGTTAAATGAAATGTTAAGCTTATGTGGTCCTATTCACCATCCAAGGAAAAATGTAGTAAATAACACTAAGAAGTGTTCCTATAAGTCATCAAAACAGGGAAAGACTGAAAGAAGCTGTGCACCTTGGTTTACTTAGAGGCTAATGAATCACTGATACCCTCTTGCTCTAGGAATTGATAATTAACACCCATGTTCTCTCTCTTTACATATTATGGTTTAAAGGTAGAATTTAGGGCTAAGAGATGTTGAAGGCAAGAGGGAATTTCCCAGGAAATATCAATCTGAAAATAAGAGGACTATAGAGGAGTTTTTTTAAAGAGAGAATCCTTTTCTTAGAAATAAATGAAGGATCACAGCAAGCAGCAGCTTTAAAAGTCTAATTCTTTTCCAGTTAATATTAGTACTCATGATGATGAGATGTTTTTAAAAAGTAAATGGTGTGAAAAAGTAACATATAAAAATATAGTATAAAAGTACATATATGCCTATGTTTATCTTTATATATGTAAATATATAAAAATTTAACTATAGTTAAAATTGTATTATAATATAATCATATCATATTAACATATAATGTAATCATATTAACAAATGGTGCTAGGAAAACTGGTCAACCACTTGTAAAAGAATGAAACTGAAACACTTTCTAACACCATACACAAAAATAAACTCAAAATGGATTAAAGATCTAAATGTAAGACCAGAAACTATAAAACTCCTAGAGGAGAACATAGGCAAAACACTCTCTGACATAAATCACAGCAAGATCCTCTATGACCCACCTCCCATAATATTGGAAGTAAAAGCAAAAATAAACAAATGAGACCTAATTAAAATTAAAAGCTTCTGCACAACAAAGGAAACTATTAGCAAGGTAAAAAGACAGCCTTCAGAATGGGAGAAAATAATAGCAAATGAAGCAACTGACAAAGAATTAATCTCAAAAATATATAAGTAACTCCTGCAGCTCAATTCCAGAAAAATAAATGACCCAATTAAAAAATGGGCCAAAGAACTAAACAGACATTTCTCCAAAGAAGACATACAAATGGCTAACAAACACATGAAAAGATGCTCAACATCACTCATTATCAGAGAAATGCAAATCAAAACCACAATGAGGTACCATCTCATGCCAGTCAGAATGGCTGTGATCCAAAAGTCTACAAGCAATAAATGCTGGAGAGGGTGTGGAGAAGAGGGAACACTCTTACACTGTTGGTGGGAATGCAAACTAGTACAGCCACTATGGAGAACAGTGTGGAGATTCCTTAAAAAACTGGAAATGGAACTGCCTTATGACCCAGCAATCCCACTGCTGGGCATACATACCGAGGAAACCAGAATTGAAAGAGACACGTGTACCCACCAGTGTTCATCGCAGCACTGTTTATAATAGCCATGACATGGAAGCAACTTAGATGTCCATCACCAGATGAATAGATAAGAAAGCTGTGGTACATATACATAATGGCGTATTACTCAGCCATTAAAAATAATACATTTGAATCAGTTCTAATGATGTGGGTGAAACTGGAGCCTATTATACAGAATGAAGTAAGCCAGAAAGAAAAACACCAATACA
>SJYW01043862.1:118517-131725 GCA_006410735.1 Raphicerus campestris
ACCCAATTAAAAAATGGGCCAAAGAACTAAACAGACATTTCTCCAAAGAAGACATACAAATGGCTAACAAACACATGAAAAGATGCTCAACATCACTCATTATCAGAGAAATGCAAATCAAAACCACAATGAGGTACCATCTCATGCCAGTCAGAATGGCTGTGATCCAAAAGTCTACAAGCAATAAATGCTGGAGAGGGTGTGGAGAAGAGGGAACACTCTTACACTGTTGGTGGGAATGCAAACTAGTACAGCCACTATGGAGAACAGTGTGGAGATTCCTTAAAAAACTGGAAATGGAACTGCCTTATGACCCAGCAATCCCACTGCTGGGCATACATACCGAGGAAACCAGAATTGAAAGAGACACGTGTACCCGCCAGTGTTCATCGCAGCACTGTTTATAATAGCCATGACATGGAAGCAACTTAGATGTCCATCACCAGATGAATAGATAAGAAAGCTGTGGTACATATACATAATGGCGTATTACTCAGCCATTAAAAATAATACATTTGAATCAGTTCTAATGATGTGGGTGAAACTGGAGCCTATTATACAGAATGAAGTAAGCCAGAAAGAAAAACACCAATACAATATACTAACACATATATATGGAATTTAGAAAGATGGTAATGATAATCCTGTATGCAAGACAGCAAAAGAGACACAGATGTATAGAACAGTCTTTTGGACTCTGTGGGAGAGAGTGAGGGTGGGATGATTTGAGAAAATGGCATTGAAACTTGTATAATATCATATGTGAAATGAATCTCCAGTCCAGGTTTGATGCATGATACAGGATGCTGGGGCTGGTGCACTGGGATGACCCAGAGGGATGTGATGGAGAGGGAGGAAGGAGGGGGGGTTCAGAATGGGGAACACGTGTACACCTGTATGGATTCATATTGATGTATGGCAAAACCAATACAATATTGTAAAGTAATTAGCCTCCAATTAAAATAAATTCATATTAAAAGTATAAAAAAGTATATGCCTATGTGTATTTTATATATGTAAATATATGTAAATTTAACTATAATTAAAATTGTATTGTAATGTAATCATATTCTACAGTTGGTAGTGGTTTTTTGGCATTTTGTGATTAAACTTATTTTTTTTCTTTAAATTTCATTGGCTTCTTTTACTGTAATTTACACAAGAGACTGCCAAGTAGACTAGATATTTTACATTCAGCACACATGCCCTGAAATCTCCACAGTTGTTAGAAAAACTTTAAAATCCATGCACCAAGCCTGGATTTGTTGTATAGTTGGTGTAGCAAAGGCAGAAGAACCAGAGATCAAATTGCTAACATCTGCTGGATCATCAAAAAAGCAAGAGAGTTGCAGAAAAATATCTATTTCTGCTTTATTGACTATGCCAAAGCCTTTCACTGTGTAAATCATGATAAACTGTGGAAAATTCTTTGAGATGGGAATACCATACCACCTGACCTACCTCTTGAGAAACCTGTATGCAGGTCAGGAAGCAACAGGTAGACATGCAACATGTCCAACAGTTGGACATGGAACAACAGACTNAAAAAATCACTATTCTGGCATCTTTTTTGATTAGAAAATCAAACCTCTTCTCATTATAAGATGTATTTAAGCAAGCACAAAAGAGAGCTGGTGTTTTTAAAAAATCATAGTGAACAAAAGGAGCACTCACTTGCTAGGCTGGCCTTGTATGCTTTAGCCTGAAGGGCATTTTTCCAGCCAAGCAAGAAGCCCACAAAACATAATGGAAACACTGACAGATACTTAACTATATCAGCTCTGGTGGGTACAACCATAATTCACTTCATAATACAAATTGATATGTTGTCTTGAGGGGTCCCTGCATTGGTGTTATTGAGTGTCTTTTGAAAAGCTCTGGTTCTGGGCTATGAAGCTACAAAATAAAACTGGATGTTTCTCTCTGGAATAGATTCTGAACTGGGCCCCTCAATTACAGTACTGGTATCCTTAGGGCAGGCAAAATGGAAATGTCCTCTAAAGATGGAGAAATATAAAATAATAATACAAAGTGAAAACAGCAAACAATGAAACAAAGTTTATTATTAAAGGTCTGATATTTCTTCAAANTTACAGTACTGGTATCCTTAGGGCAGGCAAAATGGAAATGTCCTCTAAAGATGGAGAAATATAAAATAATAATACAAAGTGAAAACAGCAAACAATGAAACAAAGTTTATTATTAAAGGTCTGATATTTCTTCAAACAAGGTCTACTTAAAAGCTGAGTATACCAGAGGCGAATGAGGGCAGCTATTTTCATTTAAGTGGGGTTAATTATTAAGCAGTTTATAAGTACACTCTGTATTTTCAAAATCATGTGGTGGGGCAAAGTTCAGTCACCCCAGTGATCTTGATGACCAACTGTCCTATCTGTTTTCTAATGAAATGCAAATGACTTCAATCATAGGTAGCCACATTTCCAAATACCATTTAGAGCTTTAATGACTTGTCCTAGAAAGGTCCTGTCAAGCCATATTTAATGAGTATTCCAAACAATGTAAAAGAGATTTCTATAAATGTGTTCTACAGTTTGTAATTTTATTGTAAAAATCATTGTCCTCTATCCCTACTACTTCACACTTCACCAGATGCAATTTTTGAGGCTTCTTGACTGATCGTGTTACAATGTCACTTTCTTCTCTCTGAATCTGAATATTCCCAATTGTGATTTTAAGTTTCCACGTGCAGAGTTGGAGTTCTGACAATTAGAAAAGCTCCATAAAATTTGGAAAAGAATTCTAAATTTTCAACAGAAAATTAGGAAACAAAGGTTGTTGTGTTTTTCAGTGTAAACTATATAATCTTGAGTTCATTATAACCTCTATGGGCCCTGATCTGCTCATCTCTAAAATGAAGGTCACAGACTGTCTCTGTGTCCTTTAATGTTGTTCCATGGCACCATTTAAGCCTGCTAATGAATTGCTTAAATATTGAAGTCCACATTAAGCCTTATGGAAAAGCATAACTGGCAAGATTTTCCTCTCAATTACTTGTACTAATAGGGGCCAAAATGGCATGGATACTTTAAATTCGCAGATAATCCCCAAACTTTAATTTAGCTAAGTGTTCCAACCTCCTCTTCTGCCAGACCATTTACAGGGGATTCAAACAATTAGCACACACTGGCATAAGATTTATCTTCTTTATAATTCCTGCCTTCCTCACTGCCTTCCTCCCAGAATATTTTAATATCTTGATTTCCAAAAATAGAAATAAATAAATCAAGACTAGCTGTTGCGTAGTCTTCCAGTGGGTTATGTTGCAAAACTACTCCAACACTATTGTTACTCATAATAATTTGTTAACAGTTTATCTTATGTCAGTTGCTTTGCAAATCATTTAAATATCATGATCCCTTTGTTGGCTAGTGTACTGGTTTCCTAGGGCTGACATAACTAAGTAGCACGAACTGAGTGGTTCAAACAATAGAAATTTATTGTCTTATAGCTCTGGAGGCTAGAAATCTGAAATCAAGATATCAACAGGGATAGTTCCTTCTAAGAGCTGTGGTAGAGAAATAATTTCATACTTTCTTCTTAGCTTAAGTTTTTTTATTTGTTCTTTTAGAATTTATTTGTTTGGCAATTTTGACACTCCTTGACTTGTAGAGGTGTTATTCCAATCTCTGCCTTCCTCCTGATGTGGCTTTCTTTCTGGGTGTCTGTCTTTTTATTATTTTGTCATGTCATGTCTGTTATGGTATTCTTTCTATAGGGAAGTGAGTCAAGTGGGATTAGGGCCCTAATTCAGTATGATTTCATTTTGCCTTGATTATTTGTATGAAAGACCCTATTTATGAAAGACCCTATTTCTAAATAGTTACAATCTGAGGTGCTGCTTCAGATTGCAGCCAGGTGCACCTAATGCTTCAATTTAATTCAGTTCATTAGAGGTAGATGGTATTCCCATTAAATGGTATTCCCATTTAATAGATGGGTTAGCTAAGGTTACAATGTTGAATTGATTTTCCTAAGGTCATAAAGCTAGTCAATGGTAGATCTGGGATTCACATCAACATTTGATGATGTTATTCATTATTTAGCTAGTAATTGTAGAACTCACAAAGAAAACAGGCTGTATCAATGTCCCAGGACTAAGAATCCTGAGCATAAACTTTCTTGTACCTTTAGTGATATAAAGGATTCAGTAACAGCAGCCAACATCAAGGGTTCAGAGATGCATTTGTCAGAACTGACCCTTCAGTTCTCCAAGTCTAAGCAGAGATTTAAAAATAAGCCTGAACCCCAAGTCATCTTGAAGATTTATATTAATAATGACTCTGAGAATTTTATATTGAAGTATGGCTGCAGAGAGGGATAGTGAATATTCCACAACTATGTAAGGAGTTGCCTTGTACATGCACATGCTAAGTTGCTTCAGTGGTGTCCAACTCTTTGAGATAGGGACTGTAGCCTGCCAGGCTCCTCTGTGAATGGGATTCTCCAGGCAAGAATAGTGAAGTGGATTTCTGTGCCTCCTTCTGAAGGATATTCCTGACCCAGAGATCAAACCCACCTTAGAAGATCAAAATTAACCAGCATAGCATTTGTGATTCTTTTCGTCAGTTGTACTTTACTGTTTTAAATGATTGACGTTTGTGAAACTGCCTGGCTACCTATTAATCTGGTTCTGCCCTGAGCACCTCTCTTTAGTATCCCATACAGAAGTAAATAAGGCAGAGTCTTAGGCCTTTGGAGGAAGCAGATGGGCTTCAAGAAGGGAGGGAGCACCTAATTTAGAAAGTGGAATAAATAGGAAAGTTTACATTAGGCCCTTGAGTCCCTGGAATACTTAGGTTCCTCCAATGATTAACCCCTATTATCCCAATAGTTTCATAAAAATACATTTCACAAGCTATCCTGGCAGTGGTTAGAAACGTCCCTTTTACTAGGTGCCTGGTATTATGCTGCTGCTGCTGCTAGGTCGCTTCAGTTGTGTCCGACTCTTTGCGACCCCATAGATGGCAGCCCACGAGGCTCCCCCGTCCCTGGGATTCTCCAGGCAAGAACACTGGAGTGGGTTGCCATTTCCTTCTCCAATGCATGAAAGTGAAAAGTGAAAGTGAAGTCACTCAGTTGTGTCCGACTCTTAGCAACCCCATGGACTGCAGCCTACCAGGCTCCTCCATGGGAAATTATATTAATAAATGGGAAATTATATTAATAAACATATTTTTTTAAGTACAATTATCTGTGGAAATTTAAGAGACATTTACAGTTATCCATTTACAGTTTTATGGACTCTATTATGTTCACTCTGGTTTAAAGAACACTCCAATTGGTTACAGTGAAACACTGGAAATCTTAATATAGGTCTTGGTTCAAAAAAGGAATAAGTGGTTCTCAGCAAAGAGAATTTATGGTAGAGTCATCTTGGTTTGTGGATTTGTAAGCCGGGGAGCCTATTTTCCTTTGTATTGGTGAAATAGACTAGAAGTTTAATCTGTTTCTTTTCAGCCATATTTTGGTTTGCTTTAAAACTGAAGAAAAGCAAAAAAGAGTTTTTTCTGAGTGCTGTTAACATTACTTTGTTTATGAGGATTTCCATAACAGATACTTGAAATATACAATTGGTTGAATAAATTTAAGCGTCTATATATATAATAAGTATCATCTTTGATCACACTAGGATATGCATTGAGGACATGAATAAAGGAGTCGATATAACGGTAAAACCTTGGCAATTTGTATTAGTAATGATTGGTATACTAGTGGTAATGTTAAGTAAAATAGATTTACATTAATCATACTAAAGTTAATGTTTTGAGTTGTTACCAGTTAAAATACTCATTTCCAAAATCACATAGCTATTTCTCATGAAGTGCTGTATAAGTAGTTTCCCAAACACCAATCAATGTACAAGTATCTTTTATTTTATTTGGATACTAAGGAAAGATTGCTGGTTATTTGAAGTGAGTTTAGCTGAATCCAACTTTAACTAAATCCAACTTCTTTTCCTATATTTTCTTTTTTAAAACTTTTAATGGATAAAGGGGAATAGAGGCAGGGCTTGTTTCTAAGTGAGAGCTATCCTGATAATAATACTCCTATACTCCTACCTTCTGCCTCTGATGTTTCCAAATGATCTGCCTGACATTTAATATAAATCCATCCCTGAGGCCTTCCTTCCTCAAAAAAAGAAAAAGAACACAAAAATGATTTATTATTAAAAAGTCATACTTACTCCACTGACCCCGGGGTGTGAATAGTCTGTGGATTCTATTAAATGTATAGAATATTGTCTTTTTATGGAGTCTTGAATTAAGATTGTAAACAATGATTGATCTGATAATAATGCATATCTTATAATGCCAACCAGTTTTTTTTAGTTCACTGATGTTGGGGTGTAGGGGATCAATAATTAATGCTTTGTTCTTCCCCTCCTGAGCTTAGAATCAATTCAGAATTAAGACCTAGGAGACAGAGAAATAGTGGTCAAACAGCTTGTTTTATTATCAAGAGGATGAGGAAATATAGTTTTAAAAGTGTATGCAAATAGGTTCAATACCCCATCACTAGTTTAAGCAGACTTTCTACCTTGGACATCGATACAGTTGAACAAGGTAAACAAATTCCTTACAGGAACAAGATGGCCCCTCAGCTTTTCAGATGTAATCAATGAAATTGACTGAGCTGTGAGGACTTGAACAGGCATTGAGAAATGCTACAGCCCACAGCAGGCTAAGCTCCATATGCTCAGTATTTTCTGACAATCTTTGGGATCAGAGGAGTTGGGAGAAGTCCAGATGGGTTGCTCTAATGGATACCCCCAAGCAAGAGGAAGAAGGAAGACTTTTACCCAACATCGTCCATCTAGGGTTCTCTCAACTTGTTGGGCTTTCTCACAGTTCTAAGCCCTCCCATTTTAAATTATTGCCACTCATGTTTTAAATTATAGATTAAAATAATATATGATAAATATATCAGTATGCAAACATATAATGTCTCTGTTATTGCTGTTCATTCACTAAGTTGTGTCCAACTCTCTATGACCCTATGAACTGCAGCACACCAGGATTCTCTGTCCTTCACCATCTCCCTGAATTTGCTCAAACTCAAGTCCATTGAGTCAGTGATGCCATCCAACCATCTCATCCTCTGTTGTCCCCTTCTTCACTTACCCTTAATCTTTCCTAGCATCAGGGTCTTTTCCACTAAGTTGGCCCTTTCCATCAGGTGGTCAAAGTATTAGAGTTTCAGCATCAATCCTTCCGATGAGTATTCAGAGCCAATTTCCCTTAGGATTGACTGATTTTATCTCCTTGCTGTCCAAGGGACTCTCAAGAGTCATCTCCAGAACCACAGTTAGAAGACATCAATTATTCAGTATTCAGCCTTTTTTTATGGTCCAGCTGTCACATCCATACATGACTAGAGGAAAAACCACAGCTTTGACTAAATGAACCTTTGCTGACAAAGTGATGTTTTGCTTTTTAATATGCTATGTAGGTTTGTCATAGTCTTTCTCCCAAAGAGTAAATGTCTTCTAATTTTGTAGCTGCAGTCACCATCCACAGTAAGTTTGAAGCTCAAGAAAATGAATCTGTAATTGTTTCCACTTTTTCCCCATCTATTTGCCATGAAGTGATGGGACCAGATGCCATGATCTTTGTTTTTTTTAATGTTGAATTTTATGCCAACTTTTTCATTCTCCTCTTTCATCTCATCAAGAGTCTCTTTAGTTCCTCTTCACTTTTTCCAGTATCGTTGTATCATTTGCATATCTGAGGTGTTGATATTTCTTACAGCAACCTTGATTCCAGCCTATGATTCATCCATCCTGGTATTTTGCATGATGTACTCTGCGTATAAGTTAAGTAAGCAGGGTGACAGTATACAGCCTTGATGTACTCCTTTCCCAGGTTTGAATCAGTCCATGTCCTCTTCTAACTATTGCTTCTTGTCCTGCATGCAGGTTTCTCAGGAGACAGAATTTTCCACAGTTTCTTGTGATCCACAAAGGCTTTAGCATAGTCACTGAAGCAGAGGTAGAAGTCTCTGTTATAGAAAGCCTCAAAAAGAGACAATATAATTCTTCCATTATCAAACTCCCAGAGGTTGATTGAAATTCCCTAATTGCATCGCCTTGCAGCATGGAACTGCAAGTAAATGAAAAGCCAAAATTCTTTAAGTCGGAAGAAAGTAAAGTCCAAAATGAGTTTCTGCTCAGCCAGTGGTAACTCCTGTGATTCATCAATAGTGCAGGTAACCTCACCAGCTGTCACTTAATGAAACTGCTTCTACTTCCTTTAGCACTTTTTAAGTTCTCCTCCATGATTAGGTTACCATCATTCTGATCTCCATAGCTTTCATTAAGTATATTGCAGTTCGTTTAGCATGTTTTTGAACTTTAAATGCGTCAAATCATGCTGGACCTAATATTTTGCCCTTTTTCTTTTGTTACTCTCGATTTTGAATCATCTGTGTTAATGCAGTAGATGCAGTTCATTGGTAGTGTATGCCACAAATTGTCACCTCCAATGGATCTTTGTTCCATTTTTGTTATTCCTGATGTTAACAACAATAGTGTGAACACTCATGGAGGTAAGCAAGAATTCCTTTAGTGTGAGATCTCAGTTTTTAAAAAATACAGTGAATCAATAGATTATTCAGCCTTTATATTTACTGAACATGAAACACATATCCTATAGCAGTGAATCAGATATTTATTGTTAACTTGTAGAAAGAAGGCATTACAGAAGATCTTACTTTGATCAGCCTTGTTAAGATGCCAGTCAGGTCTGTGATTTCCAAAACCTCTGAACTCCTACTAGATCTCTTCTGTCATTAACTTAATCATTGCACGGCATTGGCCTTGGAGAATATCTGCCTATACCTGCAATCCTTTCTCAAAGTGCAATTTGAAACATTCTGGTCATTTTGCTAAGTTTAGAATCTTGTAAAGATGGCAGATTCAGTCATTAAGTATAAACTGAGGTGACTTTCTATCCCCAAACCTTTTCAGTTCAGAACCTTTTAACTTCTGTTTCTTTTCTGAGCTCAAGATCTCTAGAACCCCAATGTTCTAATGAATCTGGTTTCTGCTTTATGATGTAGTTGACACACACTCTTGTGAGCAGGGATACTGTTTTGTGCTCTGCCAACTGCTACCACTAACTCTATTCAGTTAAGGAGATACTTAACCCTATGAAACATATTTTCTTGGAACAGTTCATTGTTTAACCTCACACGTGTTTCATCTGGAAAACCAGCTTGATCTGAAACTACTGATAGTCCTGAAAAAAATGACCCCTCCCTTTTTTCCAAGCTTTGGTAAAAATCTATACATTTAGAAACATCAGAAACTTCTTTATTTCTGTGGTAATTTTCTCTGTAGCAATAGAGATGTCAATAATGTTCATTTTCCTGCTGCTGCTCTTTTACATGTTTCTAGGAGGCTCAGCTGAGTGTTTATGTTCAACTTAAACCGTTTCAAACACATATAGAACTGGTACTGTTTGCAGGTTCAGAGCATTCTTTTTTTGCTCTGTGGTCCAGGCATTTGTTTTGGCAGTATACTTCTCTAGATAGTGTCTTACAAAAGTTAAAAAAATAAACCAGCACTACCTCTATAACAAAGGAAGTTCTTTTTGAACACATCGTGTTTAATGTCACCTCCTAACATTGAATAATCTTGCCCAGGATATAAACTCCTGAAGACTATATAACTCAGACCTGGCCTCTATATGGTACTGTTGCCTCACCATGCCATATGCAAAGGTTATGGAACACAGTGACTTTTAGAAATGGAAAAAACGCCCATATGGCTAAAGTACAAATGTGGAAAAGAAACTGAGGTTATAAACATAGGCAAAAGGCTAGACTGTGCAAAATCATATAGACTGTGATAAGGATTATGAGCAATAGGGGATACTCTGCGATTTAATTTAGAATCTTCAGAAAGTTTGGGCAGGAGAATGAGGCACGTAAAATTTTCTGAGATGTTTTGATATGTAAAGGAGCAAAAGTTCTGGCAATACTGACTGTTGAAGGAAAGAGTAATTTGTTCTGGTATTTTGGGGAAATTATAAGAATGACCTCTAGCTAAAGGATATCCATTTCCACTGGACTAAATTACATCATCTTGCTGTCTATGTGCATTTTCCATAACCATATAACCTTTTATCTAGAGATTGTCCAGGAAGCTGGATTCAGCCAAAATTATTTGGGTAGTGATGGTGATTGAAGAAAGGGAAATGGAATGGAGTAACGTTTTCCAAATTCTGATCTCATTTTGTGAGTCATATTGTAGAAGAAAGGGTCTTTTTTTTCTTCTTTTTTTTTGCTCTACTTATCTCTCCAGGTGGTTTTAGTTCTAGGAAATAGCTTATCAACCAATGTAATAGAATTATTGAATTAATCCTCAAAAATTTTATGTTTAGTATAGCATAAGACATCAAGTTGTTTTATTCCCATGTACCATCTAAGACATAGCCACTCAATACATATATAGTTAAAATAATTATTAGAGAATATGAACAAGCATGATGAACTTTTTGGTTCCTTCCAAATGTCTGCATCTTAGTTTGAGTCTACAGTTGACCCTTGAACAATGTGGGCCACTGGGGCATCAAACCCCAGACAAAAAGCTGCAATAACTTTGCATTAGTTCCTTTCTATACATGGCTCTGCATCCACAAATTCAGCCAACCATGTGGATTGTTTAATAAGCATTTAGTGAAAAAGGTACTTATAAATGGACCCCTGCCGTTCAAACCCATGTTGTTCTAGGATCAGTTGTATTGAATACTTTGTTTTGGTTAACTATTTTCATATTTTAATATATAAGACATATTTTTCATGTTAACTATGCTTTACCAATCTACTTTCTTTGTACATTAAAAAATATTTTAATCAAAACCATTTCTTTATTTTACATAGATTTTAGTTAGCTTGTTGTCAGGGGAGCCAGCTTCAAAGGAGTTTCTTTAATTGATTTCTGATTGATAGAGTTCCAGTGCTGCAGTGGAACTGCATGTGAATGTTACTTTCAAGGGTATATTTATAGTTTCCAAAATTTGATATTATTAAAGTTGCTGGAGAACTCACATAAAAGCTATATAATGAATTAGATTATGCTCTAGTTTATAGTCTTAATAATTGTTACTGATTGATCACTTACTAATTGTCACACATTTCAGGTTGCCATTTCTTGACTAATTTACTCTTTAATCCTTTCATTCAACTATTGCATGTCAGGCATTATCTTTAGTTGCTCATTGAGTCAAATCAGCAATATCTCTGTTTTCAACATGTTAGGCCACAATAGGACAGATTTTTAAATAATCTCTTTCTAACTAAATAAAACATTAAAAAATATTACAAGTTCTCACAAGGAGAGATACAGCTGCTTAAAAGAAAAAATTGACTGAGGGATGTCAGAGAAGGCGTTGCTCATTTGATTTTCAATGTGACTCCGTGAGATTGCACTTGGGTGCCAAATTGTCTGGATAGGAAACATTTCTCTGCCTCCATTGCTATGTGACCTTGTGCAAGTTACTGAAACTTTCTGTGGCTCAGTTTTGTCATATATAAATGGGTATAAAGATGGTACTTGCTTAATTAAATTGTAGTGAGTGTAAATGTTTTAAGAAATAAATAAGTTGCTCAGTGACAGTAAGATTAAGAGTTAAAATCCAAAACCCAGTCTGCTGACAGCAGAATGCAAGTTTTAGTTACGGTGTGATTTTTGCCAGGCAGTTGAGAGAGAGGGACTATTGAAAGGAAACTGTTTTCTGTTTGGGTATCCAGTTATAAGTCATAAGGCTATTCATGTATTGATCTTTGATAAGGGGGAGTGGCACTGATCATCTCACAAGGAAATGCCTGTTCTCTTATAATAACTCCTTATAACTCTTCTTAAAACTCTTCTTATCATCTAAAGGTTTCATTGCGGTGATGTTGCTGAAGCTTGATTTCTTTGTAACTTTTTCCCAAATCTGAAAAGTGGCACAATTATTCATTTGTTACTTTTCATTAGGCCACTTGAGGGATGGTTTAATAAAATGGCTAAAGGCACAGACTGAGGTGCTAGACTGTTGGGTTTCAAATTCTGGCTTTGCTACTTACTAGCTGTGTGACCTGGAAAAGGCAATGGCACCCCACTTCAGTACTCTTGCCTGGAAAATCCCATGGACGGAGGAGCCTAGTAGGCTCTAATCCATGGGGTCGTTAAGAGTCGGACACAACTGAGCAACTTTACTTTCACTTTTCACTTTCATGCATTAGAGGAGGAAATGGCAACCCACTCCAGTATTCTTGCCTGGAGAATCCCAGAGAAAAAGGAGCGTAGTAGGCTGCCATCTATGGGGTCTCACAGAGTCAGACACGACTGAAGAGGCAGCAGTAACAGCTATGTGACCAGGACTAGACTGCTAATCTCTGTGCTTTACCATTCTTTCTGTGAAATGGAGATGGTGATGATGTGCACCATCACTGCAGATGGTGATTGCAGCCATGAAATTAGAAGACGCTTACTCCTTGGAAGAAAAGTTATGACCAACCTAGACAGCATATTCAAAAGCAGAGACATTACTTTGTCGACTAAGTTCCATCTAGTCAAGGCTATGGTTTTTCCTGTGGTCATGTATGGATGTGAGAGTTGGACTGTGAAGAAGGCTGAGTGCCGAAGAATTGATGCTTTTGAACTGTGGTGTTGAAGAAGACTCTTGAGAGTGCCTTGGAATGCAAGGAGATCCAACCAGTCCATTCTGAAGGAGATCAACCCTGGGATTTCTTTGGAAGGAATGATGCTAAAGCTGAAACTCCAGTAATTTGGCCACCTCATGAGAAGAGTTGACTCATTGGAAAAGACTCTGATGCTGGGAGGGATTGAGGGCAGGAGAAGAAGGAGACGACTGAGGATGAGATGACTTGATGAACGTGAGTCTGAGTGAACTCCAGGAGATGGTGATAGGCAGAGAGGCCTGGTGTACTGTGATTCATAGGGTCGCAAAAGAGTAGAACACGACTGAGCGACTGAACTGAAATTTAACTGAAGGCTGTCTTAAATACAAAATAAATTAATATGTATAACAGGGCAGGGCCTGGTCCACAGTGAGCTTAAATGTGTACCAAATAACCAACAAACATGTACCCCATTCTTTGATGAAAGTTCCATTGTTTGGTTGATATTATCGTAAAATCTAGCTCCAGAAGCCACTCTTCAAACCTGGGAAACGGCATCA
>SJYW01043862.1:142353-153898 GCA_006410735.1 Raphicerus campestris
TTTTTTCCAAGCTTTGGTAAAAATCTATACATTTAGAAACATCAGAAACTTCTTTATTTCTGTGGTAATTTTCTCTGTAGCAATAGAGATGTCAATAATGTTCATTTTCCTGCTGCTGCTCTTTTACATGTTTCTAGGAGGCTCAGCTGAGTGTTTATGTTCAACTTAAACCGTTTCAAACACATATAGAACTGGTACTGTTTGCAGGTTCAGAGCATTCTTTTTTTGCTCTGTGGTCCAGGCATTTGTTTTGGCAGTATACTTCTCTAGATAGTGTCTTACAAAAGTTAAAAAAATAAACCAGCACTACCTCTATAACAAAGGAAGTTCTTTTTGAACACATCGTGTTTAATGTCACCTCCTAACATTGAATAATCTTGCCCAGGATATAAACTCCTGAAGACTATATAACTCAGACCTGGCCTCTATATGGTACTGTTGCCTCACCATGCCATATGCAAAGGTTATGGAACACAGTGACTTTTAGAAATGGAAAAAACGCCCATATGGCTAAAGTACAAATGTGGAAAAGAAACTGAGGTTATAAACATAGGCAAAAGGCTAGACTGTGCAAAATCATATAGACTGTGATAAGGATTATGAGCAATAGGGGATACTCTGCAATTTAAATCTTCAGAAAGTTTAGGCAGGAGAATGAGGCACATAAAATTTTCTGAGATGTTTTGATATGTAAAGGAGCAAAAGTTCTGGCAATACTGACTGTTGAAGGAAAGAGTAATTTGTTCTGGTATTTTGGGGAAATTATAAGAATGACCTCTAGCTAAAGGATATCCATTTCCACTGGACTAAATTACATCATCTTGCTGTCTATGTGCATTTTCCATAACCATATAACCTTTTATCTAGAGATTGTCCAGGAAGCTGGATTCAGCCAAAATTATTTGGGTAGTGATGGTGATTGAAGAAAGGGAAATGGAATGGAGTAACGTTTTCCAAATTCTGATCTCATTTTGTGAGTCATATTGTAGAAGAAAGGGTCTTTTTTTTCTTCTTTTTTTTTGCTCTACTTATCTCTCCAGGTGGTTTTAGTTGTAGGAAATAGCTTATCAACCAATGTAATAGAATTATTGAATTAATCCTCAAAAATTTTATGTTTAATATAGCATAAGACATCGAGTTGTTTTATTCCCATGTAGCATCTAAGACATAGCCACTCAATACATATATAGTTAAAATAATTATTAGAGAATATGAACAAGCATGATGAACTTTTTGGTTCCTTCCAAATGTCTGCATCTTAGTTTGAGTCTACAGTTGACCCTTGAACAATGTGGGCCACTGGGGCATCAAACCCCAGACAAAAAGCTGCAATAACTTTGCATTAGTTCCTTTCTATACATGGCTCTGCATCCACAAATTCAGCCAACCATGTGGATTGTTTAATAAGCATTTAGTGAAAAAGGTACTTATAAATGGACCCCTGCCGTTCAAACCCATGTTGTTCTAGGATCAGTTGTATTGAATACTTTGTTTTGGTTAACTATTTTCATATTTTAATTTATAAAACATATTTTTCATGTTAACTATGCTTTACCAATCTGCTTTCTTTGGACATTAAAAAATATTTTAATCAAAACCATTTCTTTATTTTACATAGATTTTAGTTAGCTTGTTGTCAGGGGAGCCAGCTTCAAAGGAGTTTCTTTAATTGATTTCTGATTGATAGAGTTCCAGTGCTGCAGTGGAACTGCATGTGAATGTTACTTTCAAGGGTATATTTATAGTTTCCAAAATTTGATATTATTAAAGTTGCTGGAGAACTCACATAAAAGCTATATAATGAATTAGATTATGCTCTAGTTTATAGTCTTAATAATTGTTACTGATTGATCACTTACTAGTTGTCATGCATTTCAGGTTGTCATTTCTTGACTAATTTACTCTTTAATCCTTTCATTCAGCTATTGCATGTCAGGCATTATCTTTAGTTGCTCATTGAGTCAAATCAGCAATATCTCTGTTTTCAACATGTTAGGTCACAATAGGACAGATTTTTAAATAATCTCTTTCTAACTAAATAAAACATTAAAAAGTATTGCAAGTTCTCACAAGGAGAGATACAGCTGCTTAAAAGAAAAAATTGACCGAGGGATGTCAGAGAAGGCGTTGCTCATTTAATTTTCAATGTGACTCCGTGAGACTGCACTTGGGTGCCAAATTGTCTGGATAGGAAACATTTCTCTGCCTCCATTGCTATGTGACCTTGGGCAAGTTACTGAAACTTTCTGTGGCTCAGTTTTGTCATATATAAATGGGTATAAAGATGGTACTTGCTTAATTAAATTGTAGTGAGTGTAAATGTTTTAAGAAATAAATAAGTTGCTCAGTGACAGTAAGATTAAGAGTTAAAATCCAAAACCCAGTCTGCTGACAGCAGAATGCAAGTTTTAGTTACAGTGTGATTTTTGCCAGGCAGTTGAGAGAGAGGGACTATTGAAAGCAAACTGTTTTCTGTTTGGGTATCCAGTTATAAGTCATAAGGCTATTCATGTATTGATCTTTGATAAGGGGGAGTGGCACTGATCATCTCACAAGGAAATGCCTGTTCTCTTATAATAACTCCTTATAACTCTTCTTAAAACTCTTCTTATCATCTAAAGGTTTCATTGCGGTGATGTTGCTGAAGCTTGATTTCTCTGTAACTTTTTCCCAAATCTGGAAAGTGGCACAATTATTCATTTGTTACTTTTCATTAGGCCACTTGAGGGATGGTTTAATAAAATGGCTAAAGACACAGACTGAGGTGCTAGACTGTTGGGTTTCATGGCTTTGCTACTTACTACCTGTGTGACCTGGAAAAGGCAATGGCATCCCACTCCAGTACTCTTGCCAGGAAAATCCCATGGACGGAGGAGCCTAGTAGGCTCTAGTCCATGGGGTCGTTAAGAGTCGGACACAACTGAGCAACTTTACTTTCATTTTTCACTTTCATGCATTAGAGGAGGAAATGGCAACCCACTCCAGTATTCTTGCCTGGAGAATCCCAGAGAAAAAGGAGCGTAGTGGGCTGCCATCTATGGGGTCTCACAGAGTCGGACACGACTGAAGCAGCAGCAGTAGCAGCTATGTGACCAGGACTAGACTGCTAATCTCTGTGCTTTAGCATTCTTTCTGTGAAATGGAGATGGTGATGATGTGCACCATCACTGCAGATGGTGATTGCAGCCATGAAATTAGAAGACACTTACTCCTTGGAAGAAAAGTTATGACCAACCTAGACAGCATATTCAAAAGCAGAGACATTACTTTGCAGACTAAGTTCCATCTAGTCAAGGCTATGGTTTTTCCTGTGGTCATGTATGGATGTGAGAGTTGGACTGTGAAGAAGGCTGAGTGCTGAAGAATTGATGCTTTTGAACTGTGGTGTTGGAGAAGACTCTTGAGAGTGCCTTGGAATGCAAGGAGATCCAACCAGTCCATTCTGAAGGAGATCAACCCTGGGATTTCTTTGGAAGGAATGATGCTAAAGCTGAAACTCCAGTAATTTGGCCACCTCATGAGAAGAGTTGACTCATTGGAAAAGACTCTGATGCTGGGAGGGATTGAGGGCAGGAGAAGAAGGAGACGACTGAGGATGAGATGACTTGATGAACGTGAGTCTGAGTGANGGAAGGAATGATGCTAAAGCTGAAACTCCAGTACTTTGGCCACATCATGTGAAGAGTTGACTCATTGGAAAAGACTCTGATGCTGGGAGGGATTGAGGGCAGGAGAAGAAGGAGATGACCGAGGATGAGATGGCTGGATGGCATCACTGACTTGATGAACGTGAGTCTGAGTGAACTCCAGGAGATGGTGATAGGCAGAGAGGCCTGGTGTACTGTGATTCATGGGGTCGCAAAGAGTCGAACACGACTGAGTGACTGAACTGAAACTTAACTGAAGGCTGTCTTAAATACAAAGTAAATTAATATGTATAACAGGGCAGGGCCTGGTCCACAATGAGCTTACATGTGTACCAAATAAACAACAAACATGTACCCCATTCTTTGATGAAAGTTCCATTGTTTGGTTGATATTATCGTAAAATCTAGCTCCAGAAGCCACTCTTCAAACCTGGGAAACGGCATCACATTTCCTTTTTTAAAAAAACTCTTCTTATAATCTAAAGCAACCTAATCCCCAGATTTATGTATGGCCAAATAAAGGACATTAACAAAGCGAAATATAATTGTTGTTGTCTTTTCTGTCTCAAGACTAGTGTCATGCTTTTACTCATATGTGGAATCTATAAAAAGCAAAACAAAAACAAATTCATAGATACAGAGAATAGAATAGTAGTTACAAGAGGGGAGGAAATTTAGGCTGGGGATGAAATGGATGGTGAATGAAATAGGTGAAGGGAGTCAGGTGTATGGTGATGGGGGCATAACTTAGGCTTGTAGTGGTGGTAATTCTGTAGGGTATATAGATCTTCAACTATAATGCTGTGCACCTTAAACATATATAGTGATAAAATGATTGGTTCTGTTTATCATTCTATCCCCTTGTTGAAAACAGGAACTAAAAAAATTATCTCTCCAGGAATCACTCAGGAAAACAGTAGGTTACTGTTGGAATCGTATTCTTTGAAACAATGTCCATCCTTTATCACCTGCCATCTGAGTCACCATGAACACCAACTAACTGAAAATTGTTTGTAGCTCATTTAGGTATTTGTGAATCACTTTGTATAACGTTGTCTACCGGGCTAGCTGTGAACACCAAGAACTTCAGTGATTTTTCTCCATGCATTTAGTTATTCCAAACACCTGCCTTTATACTTTATTCTATAGAAATAAAAACTGTTCAGTTCCCAAGAAACTACTCCTCAGAACGATTAAAAAGGGATATTTTTCTTCATAATGTGTTCTCAATTAAACATGAAAAATAAACACACTAATAGAGTTTTCTATATTCTTTTGTAAAAGCATGTTTTCAAGCAGGTGGAAATTCAAACTCTGGAAAACCAAATATGAGGCTCTAACAGGTCTCAATGTGCTATAAAGCCATGCAGAAACAGACCAACTAACCAGAGGAAAGATGAAAAATTCACAGAAGATGGATTCTTTTAGTGGAACTGGCCATCCAAAGAGAAATTTAAGGGATTTATTATGGCGTCTTCACTGAGTAGAACTACACAGGGTAGGAGGCTGGCAAGTCGAGTAGATCACTGCCATATTCAGCAAAGAGGANTTAACCAGAGGAAAGATGAAACATTCACAGAAGATGGATTCTTTTAGTGGAACTGGCCATCCAAAGAGAAATTTAAGGGATTTATTATGGCATCTTCACTGAGTAGAACTACACAGGGTAAGAGGCTGGCAAGTCAAGTAGATCACTGCCATATTCAGCAATGGGGACAGACTGGGAATAATGGGACACTCGGGGTATCAGAATCAGAGATTCAGGTCCTCACTTCAGTTCAGTTCAGTCACTCAGTCATGTCCAACTCTTTGCAACCCCATGAATCGCAGCACACCAGGCCTCCCTCTAAATCACCATCTCCCGGAGTTCACTCAGACTCACGTCCATCAAGTCAGTGATGCCATCCAGCCATCTCACCCTCTGTCGTCCCCTTCTTCTCCTGCCCCCAATCCCTCCCAGCATCAGTCTTTTCCAATGAGTCAACTCTTCTCATGAGGTGGCCAAAGTACTGCAGTTTCAGCTTTAGAAAATGATATTTCTCTCTTAGTACTTCAGCAGAACTTAAATAACTAAGAATTAGTTTATTTATCACATTATTAAAGTTGGGAACTTTTTCTCTGAGTATAATGGCAATGAAGGATCTTGTTCTGAGACCTTTCTAACTGGCTCTTCCCATTTTACTGAGTTAGAACGTGTGATAGAGTTTCCATATTTGTTACCATTAGGGACTTACTGGGAGAGGTTACCTCTCTCCGATGGTGCTGTGATTGAAGTTGGAATATTGAGAACTGAAGTGCCTGGAGTATAAAGGTGATGGGTTCATGAGTAGACATCACTAGCACCAAAAACTCAGCCTGAAAAAAGCAGTTGATTCAACAAACATTTATGTAGTACCTTCCAAGTGTTAGATTCTGCATTCTAGGCACAGGTATGCGGCAGTAAATAGGACAGACACAATGAATGCAGTTGGCCTTCTAGTGGGAGACTGAAACAGATTTTTACAGAAGTTACACAGGATCCACGTGAAATTCATCCATGATAAAAACCCCTCTACTTCTTCCTCTCAGTTGCTTAGTCTTTAGGATTGTCAAGTTTGGGAGAGAAATTAAAGAACTGCTGTGAGTGATCCCTCTGAACAAAAGGATTAGGCAAACAGGAGCCATGGGAGCCCTGAAAAAGGTATTGATTTTGAAAATTTGGAGAATTGGTACCTATAGCACTAGAATCACAAAGGATATTTGTGTAGTTTGTGTTTCTGCATACAAACACTTGCAATGTATACCATACCTGACAATTATTTACTACTGCTTTTACTAACTAAGATGTCCTCTTAAAAGCAGAAATTGAGTCTCGGTCATATTTTTTTTTCTGATTCATATTTTTTTGAATAAATGAATAAACATAGATACTACTATAACATAAGATAAAAAGAAGGAAAAATGAGGATTTTTAGAATATGATGAACTCAGTTATTTCCACATCAAACTACATTTAATATTACATCTAGTCATATTCACATTTGGTATAAGCAACTTTGATTTACATGAAAAAATCCAAACAAGAAAACCATTTCCATATTTGATGAAATTTAATTTAAGGCAAATTAAGCCAAATTAAATATCTTCCTCTTGGAGTGACCTAATAGTTCTTTGTTTGCTAATGTGCATTGTGGATACTAAGAAGAAGGATACACTAATAAGTATATATTTTTCATAAAATATATTTGAAAGAAACATCTTTCTTTAAAGCAAAATTGAGAAAGTATCAAGGTATATCACTAGTGAAATCATTGCTGTAATAGAAAAGGTTTTGTGTATTGAAATAGGTGATCAGTTAGAGCCATTTAAACTAAACCAAGGTAATGCTATGGCAAATATGTCAACTCATCATCAGTTATTTGAATTCAGTCTTGTATAGTTGTAAATAATAAAGTTGATAAGAACATGTGTGTGTGTGATCAGTCACTAAGTCATGTCCAACTCTTTGAGACCCCACGGACTACAGCCCACCAGGCTCCTGTGCATGGTATTCTCCAGGCAAGAATCCTGGAGTGGGTTGCCATTTCATTCTCCATGATAAAAATGTATTTAGCCTTTAACATCTATGTAGAAGATCTGTGGAACATACTGGTGTTTAGTAGAATTTTTGCCGCTAATCCATCTGTTCCACTTTCTACTTCTAAAAACAACTATAGTTCCCCTTTAAAACAAGTTTTAAAAAATTATTTCATCACACAATGCAAATAATTGCCTGAATCTCCATCATAAATTATTAGTTATTTGAGGAGTGAGTGCAATAATTTGGAAGATTGAATTAAGTTACCCAACTGAGTTAAATTCAACTTCAGAATGATAGAAATCAGAACTGTATATGCAAGAGAATTCTTAAAGTTTCAAAGTTTTTCTGTTATCCAGTCAAAGAAATGTATTTAGAAATTTCAATAGCATATGCTCATCAAAATACTGCCTAGATAAATTATGAAGGACATATAAATGTTAAAAGTAGGAGTAAATTGGTTATTAATTTGACTATTCATACATTAGCCTGTGATTTTTTCTTCTTGAATAAAAATATAAGACAACACTGAGAACTAAAGAGATGCTCATCAAACCCACTCAATTTTATCTAGGGCAATTTAGTGAGTCAGAAGAATTTTAAATATACACTTATTTCATATAAATGAAGTTTTGAGGAAAAAGCACCAAGACTTGGGCTTTGGGATAGCCTTGTGGCTCAGCTGGTAAAGAATTTGCCTGCAATATGGGACACCTGGGTTCAGTCCCTGGGTTGGGAAGATCCCCTGGAGAAAGGAAAGGCTACCCACTCCAGTATTCTGGCCTAGAAAATTCCATAGACTGCAGAGTCCATGGGGTCGCAGAGTCAGACATGACTGAGCGACTTTCACTTCACTTCATGTGTTATTTTAATCTGCTTTTCTAGTTAAAGGTCATAGCTTTGGATAGAGAAGGTGATATGTACTGAGAGCAGCTGACTACACAGATGGTATTGAAGAACAGATCATTGTTTATGGTACCTAAAAAATGGGCCCTTAGGAAGGTCAGACTGTATCTCAGATCCAGGTTTATCTCAACTTATGGGTCCCTACTAAAGCACAAGAACTATCTTAGGCATCTTCATAGAAATAGCTTAATTATTAAATGATCCTGTAACAATTGCAAATGAAAATCCATTTATAGGTGAATAAACAGAAGGTTAGAAAAGTGATCTAAATTAATAAAATTCAAAAACAATAGAGTCAAAACACAGACTCTTTTTGATATCAGTGTCCTTAATAGCACCCCACTCCAGTACTCTTGCCTGGAAAATCCCATGGATAGAGGAGCCTGGAAGGCTGCAGTCCATGGGGTCGCTGAGAGTCAGACACAACTGAGAGACTTCACTTTCACTTTTCACTTTCATGCATTGGAGAAGGAAGTGGCAACCCGCTCCAGTGTTCTTGCCTGGAGAGTNCTATTAAGTTTCTCAACCAATTTTGCTTATTACATTTTTGCTGCCTATTCCAGTAATTGTTGAGGTTCCCTTAAGTACCCGTTACTGATCATCACTTTTGTGTCCTCCTTTTCTCCCGTGCTTCATTTACCACTAAAACACTGATAAATCCCGAATCTAGGTCAGGTTATAAAGTTATAACTTTCTCCTGAACTCCAGACCTACATGCCCAATAGTTTCCTAGAGCAACCTGCAAAGAGACATTACTGGATTCTAAAACTCGTTTAAAATTTTACTTTTCATATTTCTCTACNAGTTATAACTTTCTCCTGAACTCCAGACCTACATGCCCAATAGTTTCCTAGAGCAACCTGCAAAGAGACATTACTGGATTCTAAAACTCGTTTAAAATTTTACTTTTCATATTTCTCTACCATCTACTCTAGGTTGCTTCATGTTAGTTTAGTTCATCAAAACCCTACTCCAAAATCTTCTCTTGAAATTGCTAGCTATTAAAGTCTTACTATTATCAAGCTCTTCATATCCGATTTTAAGTCGTGTCTTCAAATATCACTCATCCCTCTTTCCACTACCTGCTCAGAATTCTAGCTACACAGAATACATTGCCTTTTGGGTTATTGCACAGGCTGTTTGTTTCTTTTTTTTTTTTCCTGTTTGGTATATGTATGCAACTCAGTTAAATCCTCCTTTGACTATCCCTGGTTGAGATGGCAACTCTAACTGCTGCTGCTGCTGCTGCTAAGTCGCTTCAGTTGTGTCCAACGCTGTGTGACTCCATAGACAGCAGCCCACCAGGCTCCCCCGTCCCTGGGATTCTCCAGGCAAGAACACTGGAGTGGGTTGCCATTTCCTTCTCTAATGCATGAAAGTGAAAAGTGAAAGTGAAGTTGCTCAGTCGTGTCCGACTCTTTGCAACCCCATGGACTGGAGCCTGCCAGGTTATGCACCAGGTTATTATATTAATTGCATTAATAGAATGCAATTATTATTGAAAAGAATAATAAAAAGTCCTGTATAGCTAAAGCTCATAATAAAGGAAATAGAGGGAATCTTTCTCATTATGATTAAAAAAAACAACAACTACCAAACACCTACAACAAACAGTTGACTTAATGGTAGGTTTACTTTTGAGATCAAAAGAAGAGTGTCTTGCAACACCACTTCTGTTCATTGTTCTAGTGTTCCTAGTGGGTGCAGTGATTCAAAATGCATACACACATTCATGTCCATGTGCATACATACATGAAAGCATAAATACATGTATATCAGTTCAGTTCAGTCACTCAGTTGTGTCCGACTCTTTGTGACCCCATGAATCGCAGCACGCCAGGCCTCTCTGTCCATCACCATCTCCTGGAGTTCACTCAGACTCACGTCCATCAAGTCAGTGATGCCATCCAGCCATCTCATCCTCGGTCGTCCCCTTCTTCTCCTGCCCCCAATCCCTCCCAGCATCAAAGTCTGTTCCAATGAGTCAACTCTTCACATGATGTGGCCAAAGTACTGTAGTTTCAGCTTTAGCATCATTCCTTCTAAAGAAATCGCAGGGTTGATCTCCTTTAGAATGAACTGGTTGGATCTCCTTGCAGTCCAGGGGACTCTCAAGAGTCTTCTCCAACACCACAGTTCAAAAGCATCAATTCTTCGGCGCTCAGCCTTCTTCACATGTATATAGGCACATTTTTAAAGCTCAGAGATTTAAGTGAAATATATGAAACCATTATTGTGTATAATGTGAGAGTGCAGATAATAAATTTAAAAGAATAGACAGGTAAATTAAGTTTGCTCAACATAAGATCAATAGAAAGTCAATTTTATTCTTACAGACAAGTGTTATAGAAAATAGAATACTATAAACATTCAATGGAATATTATTTAACCATGAAAGTGAAATAAATATTGCTATATGCTACAAATAGATGAACCTTGAACACATTATACTAAGTGAAATAAGATAGACAGAAATGTCTTCAATTTGTGTGATTTCATTTGTGTGAAAGTCCAGAATAGGCAAATCCAGAAAGGCAGATTAGAGGTTGCCAGGGTAAGTGGATAAGAGAGAAATGAGATTGACTGCTCATAGGTATAGGGTTTTCTTTTCAGAGTTTGGTAATGTTCTGGAATTAGTGATAATGTTTACAAAACATTGTAATCATAATATGAGCCATTAATTGTCCAGTTTAGAACAGTGAATTTTATGTTATATGCATTATATTTTAAAATAGTCAATACACTGTTAAGGAAAAGGTTGAGGATCCCAGTCTTCTACCTACATCATGTTGAGATAAGACATGATATAGATACATGTGATACAGACAAATAGTTAAATGGGATATATTGATATCTATTAATAGAAACACCCAAGTATCTGTAGACAATTAATTTATGGAAAAATTATCTTTGCATAACAGTGACAGGAGTAAGATATTTTCAGTAAATTTTATTGCATCAATCTGGAAAATACTAACATTTTATAACATATCACCCAGAGAAAAACATTAATTTCAGGTAGATTTTGGATTAGATGTGAGAGGCAGAAGAATGCAATAACAAATTTTAGTTTCAGAAGAAGATAGAAAAGATTATATTATATATGATCATTTTGTGTAATGCATGTGCCACAAAAAGACAGAGACAGTTAAATTTGCTGTAAAACTTAGAATTAATTTGCAACAAGAGGCACAAAATGTGAATAAAAGGGTGAGATGTGGAGGGGCAAACATATTTTACCAAATGTAATCAACAAAGGATCATATCTAGACTATATAAAACACTTCAGCAAATTAATAAGGAGACGACAACCCACATCAGGTGGACAAGCAAATTGAAAACTCTTCTTAAATGAGAAACTATATTTATATGAATTATGTATAAATATATGGAAACCATGTGAAAATACACTAAAACACATTAATACAGATGTAAA
>SJYW01043862.1:157652-182226 GCA_006410735.1 Raphicerus campestris
CATCAAGTCAGTGATGCCATCCAGCCATCTCATCCTCGGTCGTCCCCTTCTTCTCCTGCCCCCAATCCCTCCCAGCATCAAAGTCTGTTCCAATGAGTCAACTCTTCACATGATGTGGCCAAAGTACTGTAGTTTCAGCTTTAGCATCATTCCTTCCAAAGAAATCGCAGGGTTGATCTCCTTCAGAATGGACTGGTTGGATTTCCTTGTAGTCCGGGGGACTCTCAAGAGTCTTCTCCAACACCACAGTTCAAAAGCATCAATTCTTCGGCACTCAGCCTTCTTCACATGTGTATAGGCACATTTTTAAAGCTCAGAGATTTAAGTGAAATATACGAAACCATTATTGTGTATAATGTGAGAGTGCAGATAATAAATTTAAAAGAATAGACAGGTAAATTAAGTTTGCTCAACATAAGATCAATAGAAAGTCAATTTTATTCTTACAGACAAGTGTTATAGAAAATAGAATACTATAAACATTCAATGGAATATTATTTAACCATGAAAGTGAAATAAATATTGCTATATGCTACAAATAGATGAACCTTGAACACATTATACTAAGTGAAATAAGATAGACAGAAATGTCTTCAATATGTGTGATTTCATTTGTGTGAAAGTCCAGAATAGGCAAATCCAGAAAGGCAGATTAGAGATTGCCAGGGTAAGTGGATAAGAGAGAAATGAGATTGACTGCTCATAGATATAGGGTTTTCTTTTCAGAGTTTGGTAATGTTCTGGAATTAGTGATAATGTTTACAAAATATTGTAAACATAATATGAGCCATTAAATTGTCCAGTTTAGAACAGTGAATTTTATGTTATATGCATTATATTTTAAAATAGTCAATACACTGTTAAGGAAAAGGTTGAGGATCCCAGTCTTCTACCTACATCATGTTGAGATAAGACATGATATAGATACATGTGATACAGACAAATAGTTAAATGGGATATATTGATATCTATTAATAGAAACACCCAAGTATCTGTGGACAATTAATTTATGGAAAAATTATCTTTGCATAACAGTGACAGGAGTAAGATATTTTCAGTAAATTTTATTGCATCAATCTGGAAAATACTAACATTTTATAACATATCACCCAGAGAAAAACATTAATTTCAGGTAGATTTTGGATTAGATGTGAGAGGCAGAAGAATGCAATAACAAACTTTAGTTTCAGAAGAAGATAGAAAAGATTATATTATATATGATCATTTTGTGTAATGCATGTGCCACAAAAAGACAGAGACAGTTAAATTTGCTGTAAAACTTAGAATTAATTTGCAACAAGAGGCACAAAATGTGAATAAAAGGGTGAGATGTGGAGGGGCAAACATATTTTACCAAATGTAATCAACAAAGGATCATATCTAGACTATATAAAACACTTCAGCAAATTAATAAGGANAAGACAGAGACAGTTAAATTTGCTGTAAAACTTAGAATTAATTTGCAACAAGAGGCACAAAATGTGAATAAAAGGGTGAGATGTGGAGGGGCAAACATATTTTACCAAATGTAATCAACAAAGGATCATATCTAGACTATATAAAACACTTCAGCAAATTAATAAGGAGAAGACAACCCACATCAGGTGGAAAAGCAAATTGAAAACTCTTCTTAAATGAGAAACTATATTTATATGAATTATGTATAAATATATGGAAACCATGTGAAAATACACTAAAACACATTAATACAGATGTAAACTAAAGTGATGACTAAAGTTAAGCAAAATAAAAGTATATTCTGGTGAATCTGTACAACAAGGGCAACTTTGATACACTATTTGGCAATGTCTGCTAAAGAAGAACATATGTATTTTTTTTTAATTTTAGTAAATTATTTCTAGGAAATATCCAAGAAAAATATGTGTACATGTATAAAAGGATGCTTCTAATAGAATTATTCATGATAACTAGAAANACTAAAGTTAAGCAAAATAAAAGTATATTCTGGTGAATCTGTACAACAAGGGCAGCTTTGATACACTATTTGGCAATGTCTGCTAAAGAAGAACATATGTATTTTTTTTTATTTTAGTAAATTATTTCTAGGAAATATCCAAGAAAAATATGTGTGCATATATAAAAGGATGCTTCTAATAGAATTATTCACGATAACTAGAAAGTAGAAACAATCCATACTGTCAATAGAGGATTGAAAATATAAATTATGTAATGTTTATCCAATGAAATTCTATAGAGTAACAAAAAATAATTATAGCTACAAACAACAAGATGAATGAATCACAGACATGTTAAGGGAAAGAAACTAAATATAGACAAAAATACGGTGTGTTATTTCAATTTTATAAAGTTCAAAACTAAGGCAAAACTATAAGATGAGCAAAAAACAAAACAGTCATATATAGATATAGATATATAGTGACTACAGCATACAATATGCTCAGTGACATGTCCAAAATGTTGCCCCTCTCTGACAACACCTTGTCGATATGCCATGCAAAATGAGGATGAATTTATGACATTAGTGCTGCATTTCCACAATCACATCACATGCGTCTGTATTGCCTCAAATGGTTGGCATTTTATTTGAATCTGTGCTTTAGCATAACCCACAAGAAGTAATCAAGTGAGTTTATATGTATTTATGTATGTGTATGATGACTCAAACAGTAAAGAACCTTCTAGCAATGTGGGAGACAGAGTTTCAACCCCTGAGTCAGGAAGATCCCCTGGAGAAGGGAATGGCTACCCAGTCTAGTGTCCTTACATAGAATTCCACTGACAGAGGAGCCTGACAGGTCACATGACAGGCCCATGAAGTCACAGAGAGTCAGACATGATTAGCAGCTAACACTTTCACGTATGTATGTATACTGTTTTTGTATATGCCCTGTGTATATATATATATATATATATATAGAACTTGTATGCATGCTGTGTATGTACATGTGTGTATACACACACGTACAGTGACAGACCATGCTGTGGGCCTCTGTGTTAGTTGCATTCTAGTTCTTGATCTGATTGTTGGTTATATGCGCATTCATTTTGTGATAATTTATTGAGCTATATACATTTGCACTTTTGCAAGTGTCTTCTGTGATTTATAAGCTATGACAAACTAGGACAACATATTAAAAAGTAGAGACATTACTTTGCCATCAAAGTCCATATAGTCAAAGCTATGGTTTTTCCAGTCGTCATGTATGGATATGAGAGTTGGACTATAAAGAAAGTTGAGTGAGTGATAGTCACTCAGTTGTATCTGACTCTTTGTGACTCCATGAACTGTAACCAGCCAGGCTCCATTGCCCATGAAATTCTCCAGGCAAAAATACTGGAGTGGGTTGCCATTTCCTTTTCCAAAGGAAAGCTAAGCACCAAAGAACTGATGCTTTTGAAGTGTGGTGTTGAAGAAGACTTCTCAGAGTCCGTTGGACTGCAAGGAGATCAAACCAGTCAATCCTAAAGGAACTCAGTCCTGAATATTCATCAGAAGTCCTGATGCTGAAGCTGAAGCTCCAGTACACTGGCACCTGATGCGAAGAGCTGACTCATTAGAAAATAAGACCCTGATGCTGGAAAAGATTGAAGGCGAGAGGAGAAGGGGGCAACAGAGGATGAGATGGTTGGATAGCATCACCAATTCAATTGATGTGAGTTTGAGCAAGCTCTGTAATTTGCTGATGGACAGGGAAGGCTGATGTTCTGCAGTCTATGAGGTTGCAAAGAGTTGGACGCGAATGAGCAACTGAACTGAACTGATAAATCAATAACATATTTGTGAAAAGGAAAGAAAATATACCAAGTATTTTCTATGCGTCTCATGAGAAGAACTAAAATCCAAGGACAGAGATTTTGTACCTTTGAAACCAGGCTAGAGATTCCAAAAAGCTTTATTATTGTTGAACAAAATCCACTGCTTGCTCCTCTCAAGTGAACCACTGGTCTTCTCAAATGAGTCTAAACCCTAGAGAAGGAATTTTAATAGATTCATTCTGGCCAGTTTGTTACCAATTAGTGGTTCAGAATTATGTAATTAATTCTGACCAGATAACCTAATTTAAATGTTATGACAGAAGAGGCGAACACATATTTATTGACACAGAAAGCTGTATACACAGTGTTAAATTGTCATGTTTATTGTTATTTTCATTCTCTTTTACATATAGTTTTTTTTCAATACTTATATGATATATAATTTCCAATTTAATTCCCAAGACAAAAGGAAAAGATAATCATATGTTTAAAAAGTAATCTCCTTTATTTTATAGTAATAGTGGTTAGAAGTTCAATATTTCTGCTCAAACAAAGAGGCGGGCAGTCGTATTTACAAAAGGCTTCAAAGTGTTTGCCATTGCCTTTACACAAGACAACATTTTTAAAACCTTTGCATCCCACAGCAGGTGCTAGGTCTTCTCAGGGATTTGTTCTGTTCAGATACTGCCTTTCATTTGAACTTCAAATACCTTAATTACATAGAGGCTGTATTTTGATATAATTTGAAATTAAAACATTTTTGTTTTTGTCATTATAATATCCCATGGATTTAATTCTCAAAGATGATTCAAAGACAAAACTAATTACTGTCTGATAATTAACAAAGGCAGAAAAATGAGAAAACAGTTTTTAAAATGAAGCTTTAGATCACCTCTCCCATGAGAAAAATAAATGCATATAATAACTATCATGAGATTTCAAGTTTATTTAGTAACAGTCTACTTTTTGAGATTTTAAAGAATTATGCTGAATAATTATGGTCACCTGAATAGTTGGGAATGTATTTTCAAGATCTAGACTATATTTTTTGTCTTTGTATGGCACAATATGAGATTAAGTAAATACTATAATTTAAGTGAAAGCCTAGAAAAAATGGTTTCCTAATCTATTTTCATCAATCTACAACTTTATAAATGCAATGATATTATAGAATTATAAAAAATATTGTGCATCCATTTTTAAAACAGAAAAGTAACTTTTTTTTCTCTTNTTTTTGTCTTTGTATGGCACAATATGAGATTAAGTAAATACTATAATTTAAGTGAAAGCCTAGAAAAAAATGGTTTCCTAATCTATTTTCATCAATCTACAACTTTATAAGTGCAATGATATTATAGAATTATAAAAAATATTGTGTATCTATTTTTAAAACAGAAAAGTAACTTTTTTTTCTCTTTTTTTCTAATTAGGCTTGGACTCTTGGATCATCTGGTGACTTCAGAATTCTGGTAAGACACTTTTTTTTTAATAGTACTGTCAATAATTTCATTTCTTTAGCCACAAATTTTGGGAGGTTATCTTTCTTCCTATCTCAAGCTTAATTCTTTTTCTTAATTCTTTCCTCATTTCCATCACCTAAGATTGAATCTCCTAGGGCTGTTCAGAGAAGGTCAATTCCATCTTAACTCATATGGAATCATCTGTTAAGTCCAGATATTTCTTGAAGATTCAACTTTATGAGTTAGGAGAATATTCCAAGGAGGGGTAGCATTTGTTTCTTAAGTAAACAAAAATCACCACTGGAAGAGTCTCAGATAGGATAAAAGGTTATTCAGTTAAAATGCAGACAGTATCAACTAGAAATGTTTTCCTTTTATAAGAGATCAACAACAGAACAAAAAACACAGAAAACCTGAGGTTTTTATTGCTACAGTGCTGATATTATATTTTATGTATTATAGAGTTAGAAATACACTGAAAGCACTGCACTTTTCAACATTAAAACTCTTAAAATTTCTATAGTATCTGCCTGGTACATACATGGAAAGATAGATTGTTTAATTAAAAAGATGATTAGTTGAGGTAGAAGTTTTTCTATAAGTTATATTTTTCCAAACTTCAGGTTTATATTCATCTTACACTCCATCCAGTCTCCTGTTTACCTCCATATATTAGAGAAACATTCTTCACATTCAAATTCATCTATTGGATCCTACAATGTTCTGAATCTATGCAAGACTGTAAAACATAGTTAATCTCATTTTTTTAATCTTATTTATTTTTTTCTCAATAATACTCTGGCTTGGATTTTTATTTTTGTGGTCTGAGAGTCTACAACGTTCCTGATTACTAGAGTCACCCGTTCTATAATACTCAGCCAAGAGTACTATAAAATTCTAACTAGATACCTTGTAGGAGTACAGTCTTCTATATCACTCTTTACTATTAACTAGATATTGCTGGGATACATGGGAGGGTGGTGAGAGTTCCACATGACCTTTGTTATGCTGGTCATCCTAGCATGACTATTCCGTGCAACTTCAGACCCTATCCAGTCTATACCACCTGTCAAAGGATAACAAAGCTGACATTATTTATTCTAGGATGAGGATTAGGGTTAACATTCAATCCCTTTAGCACTTTCTACAAACACTGTAGGAAACTTTGCTTAAGTATTTGACTTATTGTGATGAAAACTGGGATACAGAATCATAACACCAATGGTTCCTGGATATTTTCTCTATCCTAAACCTTCTCTTGGTTGTATCTGTGGGATCTGGATGTGCCTCCTGTAATTATCCTTCTCTGAATTCTACCAGTTCTTCTTCATTTAAGTTGACAGTGTGTTCTTGTAGTTTTCATCATCACACTTATCTTTTGGATCTATCTTCTAATTTATCTCATTTCTAATCCATCTCATAAAACAGATGGTTCATCACATCAGCACTTATCGTCATACTTCTATATCCTGCCATATCGCCTATAAGGATATTTACCCCCTAAACAGTTATATATGGAGTAATTGAGTTCGGCCACACTAACTCAAAAGCAGTCTTCCTTGAAAACATACCAAAAAACTCAAAGCTAAAACTTTCCTTGCACAGCCCCCATTATCACTATTTCAGCTTCTGTGAACAAACTGCCTGTACACCCATTTTCTATTCATCCCTCAAGGCCAAGTTCAAATCCAGCTCCCATTTTCTCCTGGAATTCTTCATTGCTTTAAATATTGTGGTTTGATTGTACCCTCTCTGAACTCTTTATTTTCAGGATCATAAAGTTTAGCACTTTAACTTATGCTATTATGCGCTCTATTGTGTGTATATTTTCTACTTAGCATTTTTTGCAGGCTTGTTAAATGAGGTAGCAATAGGCTCTTAGGCTATTTACCACAGCCTCCTTTAATATTGCTCTGTTTTTAGTAGTTCCCCAAGAGATATTTTTAATTTACTTATTTAGGATCTCACCTGTACTCACTCTACTAAAAGCTCAAACCTAATATTTAACTTCTATATTGTTTGCTTCTGTAAGTTTTAATAGAAAAAAAATGACCTGAATATGGAGGATGTTTAAGATATAATTCATAATTTGTTTCAGTTAATACTGATATAGTCTACAAAATTGTTTTTGGAGTGTAATTCAGAGAAAAGAAAGTAAAATCAAAATTCAAACTGGAATAGTATTGAAGTGTAAATGATAACATGCAAACTGTTACAAATTAAATAGATCAAATGTATTCTATTCAATTATTGTATAACTCTCAAGCTAAAAAATAATATTTGCTCTGGAACTAAATGCCAGTAATAAAAGTTTACTTCCATATGAAGAGCTAACATTGCCCACATTGTAGTTGAAAATATTTACAGAAAGCCTTATTGCAGCATTTTTTTTACTTACATAAAATAATGTGTTTAAGGTTTATGATTCACTGAATTTTGTATCTGTGTGTGCAATTGCAGCAATCTGTTCCAATTCATAAATTTTAGTTTCTGCACCTGGAGTTTGGACCTTTTAAGAGGTCAAAATAATAACACATTCATGATTATGTAAGGATTCATGTGTATCAGGCTTTGCCAGGTGCTTTTTCTTTAATGTACGTACCCTCATTTCTACCTTCTGATCATACTCTGAGGCATGCATTTTGATCTCCACTTTAGAGCTGAGGAGACAAAGGGTCAGAGAGCTTGGTTAGTTCATCTACAATCACTTAATTATGGTGCTGAGATTTCAATCTATTTCTAGGCTTTCAAAGACTTCACTGTCTTCTCAAAAAAGATTTACCCCAGTATACTTTTGGTAATATCCATTTATACATATTTGATAACAGCTCTAGTTGCAGTCTTTAAGGAAAGTGATACCAAAGTAGTTAAAATGAGATTTAGCCTTTTGTACTGTGTAGTTATTTCAGTTCAGTTCAATTACTCAGTCATGTCTGACTTTTGGTGACCCCATGGACTGCAGCACGCCAGGCTGCCCTGTCCATCACCAACTCCTGGAGCTTGCTCATACTCATGTCCATTGAGTTGATGATGCCTTAGGAGGATGAAAAGCCTACTTACTTAAATCCAAGGTGGGTGCCTTGTCATAGTCTATACCCAAATTGTGTGTTTGCATATATATTTTATATCACATATATCTATCTTTTATATCGTATTTATATCTACCTAATACATATAACGGAGAAGGCAATGGCACTCCACTCCAGTACTCTTGCCTGGAAAATCCCATGGATGGAGGAACCTGGTAGGCTGCAGTCCATGGGGTCGCTAAGAATCGGGCACGACTGAGCGACTTCACTTTCGCTTTTCACTTTCATGCATTGGAGAAAGAAATGGCAACCCACTCCAGTATTCTTGCCTGGAGAATCCCAGAGACAGAGGAGCCTAGTGGGCTGCTGTCTATGGGGTTGCACAGAGTCGGACACGACTGAAGTGACTTAGCTGCAGCAATATATATAAATATTCATATCCAGGTCATTATTAGCCAAAACAGAATCTACATAATGAAACCCCACATAGCCCTTTAGTTAGACTATGATGATTAATGCATGTTTCATTCTTTTATTTGTGTTCCCAGTTTACTACTGCAAATTTTTAGTTTGGCCGTCCCAATTTTTTAAATAGTATTATTGACAAACCTGCAGATTACATTCATGTGCTCAGTATTAGTCATGGAATTTCTTTATAAAAATAATATAAAGTGTTCAACTAAGTATTGTGTTTTCTAAGAATTGAGTGCTATCTCTGATATAGAGGGATTAAGAATATTTCTTGGACATATACCAAAATACCTGTACATTGTACAGTATTCCCTCATCAAGAATTATATATTTGGTGTTAAAATACTGTTTTCTAAAGATCTTATGTTGTATATAAAAACTAAAAGAATCAAACCATACACATATACCTGCCTCACAGTTTTGCATTAGGAAACATTTATACATATATAAATACTTTGCTTTACTCCACTTGTAGTTATCATAAAACTTTGGCTATATCCCCTATATTGTACAACATATCCTTGTAGCTTATTTTATATTTAAGAGTTTGTACCTTAGTCTCCTACCTCTATTTGCCTCTCGCCCTTCTCTAGTGGTGACTGTATCCATAAGTCTGCTTCTTTCCTTGTTTTATTCATTGGTTCACTATGTATTTTTAGAGTCCACGTATAATTGAAATCATACAGTATTTACCTTTCTCTGATTTATTTCACTCAGCACAATAGCTTCAAGTCCATCGATGTTGCTTCAGATGACAAAAGTTCATTCCTTTTATGGTTGAATAGTATTGAAATGTCAGTATATACTTAAGATTCTCTAGCATTCACCTGTTGATGGACACTGTGCTGGCTTCCGTATGTTTGCAGTTTTAAATAAAGCTGCTGTAAACACTCGGATGCATGTATCTTTTTGAATTAGTGTATTTTTTATGAATATATTCCCAGGAGTAGAACTGCTAGATAACTGGTATAGTTGTTCAGTCAGCTGTGTCTGACTCTTTGTGACCCCATGGACTGCAGCATGCCAGGCTTCTCTGTCCATCACCATCTCCTGGAGCTTGCCCAAGCTCATGTCCATTGAGTCAGTGATGCCATCCAACCATCTTGTCCCTTCATCCTCTTCTTCTGCAGCCTTCAATCTTTCCTTGCATCAGGGTCTTTTCTAATGAGTAGGGTCTTTTCTAATGGGTCAGCTCTTTGCATCAGGTAGCCAAAGCATTGGAACTTCAGCTTCAGCATCAATCCTTCTAATGAATATTCAGAATTGATTTATTTTAGGACTGACTGGTTTGATCTCCTAGAGTCCAAGGGACTCTCAAGAGTCTTCTCCAACAGCACAGTTCAAAAGTATCAGTTCTTCAGTGTTTAGGCTTCTTTACGGTCCAGCTCTCACGTTCATACAGACTATTGGAAAAACCATAGCTTTGACTCTAAGGATCTTTGTCAGCAAAGTGATATATCCGTTTTTTAATCCGCAATATAAGTTTATCATGGCTTTTCTCCAAGGAGCAAGCATCTTTTAATTTCATGGCTACAGTCACTTGCTGTGGCAAGTGGAGGCTACTCTTTACTTGGAGGGGCTTCTCTAGTTGCAGAGAATGGGCTCTAGAGCATGCACCAGGGACTGAATCAGTGTCTGCTGCATTTTCAGGCATATTCTTAACCACTGGACCAACAGGGAAGTCCCTTTTACCCATTTTTTAATCAGAATGTTTTTGTACATCAAGCCTACTTCACTGAAATATTTAAAAGAGATACTTTATAAATTTTAAAGCCGTAAACAGTTATTAAAATTATTTTCAATGTTAGTTTTCTATGATGTGAATGTAAAATACATGTTTAGAGACCAAAGAGAGGAATCATACTATCATCAATCATTTATTTATTCTCTCATATCTTATTGAGTAACTTATTTGTGTAAACAATCTAATAGAGTTGAAGTAATTTGAAAATGTTGTGACTGAGTTCACATACTGTCATTTTGTGTGTCCTGTGTAATTCTGGTACTTTTACTTCTTTATGTTTAAAATTGGTATTAACTAAATATCTCAACGTTTGTTTTAGGCTTTTCATTGCTTCTATTTACCTTGCTGAGATAGAAGATTATTGGACAGTGTGAGAGACTTTGTTAGTATCCATTGATATTAGGGTTTCCTTTCATTCTTGAGTAATAGAGAAATGCTGTTTTTCCTCTACTTTACACTTAGGTGTGGCCATGTGATTATTTCTAACCAAGAAAAGCTAAAAAAGTGTACCACTTTGGGGCAGATGAGGTGAAAATACTATAAACTTTCTAGTCTCTCTCTGCTTCTACAGAGGTGGCATCATTTTGAAATAACAGAGCCACAGCAGTATATAATCCTGGATCCCTAAGTCACCTCATGGAAGAGAGCTGCTATGGCAAGAACCAAAACCAGTTTAAAGATCAACAAGTAAATTATTTGTCTTAAGCCACTGAGTTGCTGTGTTTTGTTTTTTTGTTAGTTCTTGTTTTGTTCAGTTCAGTTCAGTCACTCAGTCGTGTACGACTCTTTGAGACACCATGAATCCCAGCACTCCAGGCCTCCCTGCCCATCACCATCTCTCGGACTTCGCTCAGACTCACATCCATTGAGTCCGTGATGTCATCCAGCCATCTCAACCTCAGTTGTCCCCTTCTCCTCTTGTCCTCAATCCCTCCAAGCATCAGAGTCTTTTACAATGAGTCATCTCTTCGCATGAGGTGGCCAAAGTACTGGAGTTCCAGCTTTTGCATCATTCCTTCCAAAGAAATCTCAGGGTTGATCTCCTTCAGAATGGACTGGTTGGATCTCCTTGCAGTCCAAGGGACTCTCAAGAGTCTTCTCCAACACCACAGTTCAAAAGCATCAATTCTTTGGTGCTCAGCCTTCTTCACAGTGCAACTTTCACATCCATACATGACCACAGGAAAAACCATAGCCTTAACTAGACGGACCTTAGTTGGCAAAATACCATCTCTGCTTTTGAATATACTATCTAGGTTGGTCATAACTTTTCTTCCAAGGAGTAAGCGTCTTTTAATTTTATTGCTGCAGTCACCATCCACAGTGATTTTGGAGCGGCCCCCACCCCACCCCCCTGCAAAAGTCTGACACTGTTTCCACTGTTTCCCCATCTGGTCCCCATGAAGTAATGGGACCAGATGCCATGATCTTAGTTTTCTGAATGTTGAGCTTTAACATTCACTTTCATCAAGAGGCTTTTCATTTCCTCTTCACTTTCTGCCATAAGGGTGGTGTCATCTGCATACCTGAAGTTATTGATATTTCTCTCAGCAATNATTGTTTTAACAACATACAAAAAAAACTTATGCCTTTAAGCTTTGTTCTTAAACAAAAGAATATTAAAAAGTCTGAACATATCTGATAGAAATAAGGTGCAACACTATGAGCATTTTATGTTTAAAGTAGCAAGTGTGGATATCAATGCAGTGGGTCATTTATCAAATGAAATAATCTTCCCCATGTATAGCTATTTTATTTAGAAGTTTGTGTATAGATTAAGAGATACTGAACATTAGGATTGTTTTTCAAGGATACGAACAAGTCACATTGGACCAGATTAGTGGCTAATTTAGCAAACGAGTTGTTTATTAGTTAATTATATATTTCTCATCCATCACAGGCTTTATCTTTGCAGTTCTGTCACTAAAGCAATCACATAACCTTCTACTGAAAACAGTTAATAAGCACCATAAGAGAATGTTTTATGTAAGTTTTTTAAAAGCTAGGTAAGGTAATAGATTACTTTCAATGTGTTTTTTAGGTCATCCTGGTATATTACTGGGTTTCAAGTGCTCAAATAGAGCAAATAAATTTGCATTATTCTGGGACCAACTGGATAAACTGGATAAAAGCTTTTGTCAGAATAATTGGTTTAATAATTTATTATAGTATCTGAAGGATACAAGCATGTTTAAAGCTGGTAATGTGCTGCAATAATTATGTTACCTGGCAGAGAGTTGCTGTCAGCCATTCCAGTAGTTAGGTATGCCTCTCCTGACAAGCTGAAAAGGAACCTTTTCTCATAGGTTAGGGTTTTTCCTTCCTTGAGGGTTTAATTTGTTTTTGATGGAGAAAATCAGCTTTTGGCATGGTGGAAATTAAAAATATTAATGAACTGAGGTAAAAACTAAAATAAACTTTGTTTTAAAAGTCACAATCAAGGTTTATGTTCATATCTCAGACTTGTCAGCCTGTCTGTGTGTCTTTAGGCTCAAGCAATAGGGGAGAAAATGTGATGAATTTTATTTCTTCAGGCTTATGGTTATTGCTGTTTTCTTTTAGCAAAGGGAACTGTTGTTGTTTCCTTTTCAGTCCAGATGGTTACTATTTTCATGTTCACTAATAAAAGAAATCAGAAGTAAACGAGAGAAAATATTCAATGGGAATTATTCTTTTATTATAGCTATTTTATATTTGGTTTCATATTGTAGAAATTCAGAATTAACTTCTGCAGGTTAAATTAAGTTAAAAGCTATTTTTGAGTTTTGTGTATTACTAAGCCTGGTGCAAGATCACAAAACAGTAACACTGGAATGAATCCTAAAGGAGAAATCATGTATGTTCATGCATTGAAATGGCAGTATTAGTATTGAGGGAACTATTACTGGTTTATTTTCCCAGTGAACAGCTCTTCATATAGTTGGACATATTTGTTTAGCTTAAAAGTCATGCCACAACTCTGAAGCAAACCCGTCTAATTTAGGCTGTGTAAATTCATCTCATTTGTAACACAATAAAAGCTATTTGAATGGATTGGCATTTCTCAACCTTCACACTGTTTATGCTGAAGACCTTTCTGTGTATTGTAGAAAGTTTTGCAACATCCATGGCTTCTACATACCATATGCAGGAGCAGCCTGCCAGTTATAACAATCAAAAGTGTCTCTAGACATTGCCACTGTACACATGGATGCTAAATTTCCTTTTGTGAGAACTACTAGAATAAAATGGGTGTAACTAATAGAAATCATTTATTCTCAGTATATATTTTATCTCTGACAATCAACCCTTAAATTAAGATGATAAGTAATCTAGATCATCGTTTGACTTACCTTTTTTATTTTGGTTGTTGCTATAGTTATATATTTATTCACTGAAAGGTGCAATGTAGATAGCAACAAAGCATTTGGTTTCAACATATTGATATATATGGTGTATGTGAATATATGATCTGTATATCTATATATAAACACATACATATATATACACACATATTTATATATTTATATACACACACACTATATGTGTATATATATATATACCAACTGACATATCTATATTGATATATAACTTGGTGGCTCAGATGGTAAAGAATCTGCCTGTAATGCAGGAGACCCAGGTTCGATCCCTGGGTCGGGAAGATCCCCTGGAGAAGGAAATGGCAACCCACTCCAGGATTCTTGCCTGGAAAATGCNCATGTGACAGGCTGGCAGGCCCACTGTGCGGCCTCTCCTACTTCTGCTGGGTGCTGCTGTTTCTTTCACAGTTCTACTTCTTGTCCTACAGTGGATTCTTAAATGTAGAGCATTTGTAGCCTCTTGCTCTATCAGTAAAGGATCTAAGACAAGCATAAACATTCACAGTCTTTTCAAGGCCTCAGGAAGTACTGAATTTCCTCCTTACGTGATGAAGTTTCCATGCAATAGTTTGTGTAGCAGAATTCCAGTGGAGTGTGTAGATATAGGACCAATTTCTCATATATTTCTCAGAAGCGTACCACTAAAAAGAAATCATTAAAAGAAAAGAGTATGAATAAAATAGTTTAATATCTTGCCTGATCTAGACAAGAGAGTGATTTGGAACGCTTTGTATTTCCTTATTTCTTTATTTCTTTTTTAAATGAACCATGTTTTCAGGGCCAGACCTATTTTAGTTTTCTATGATGCTTGAAAAAGTCACAAATAATCTATTTTGGCCTTAAATTATCATTATCTTATGGCTTGGACCCTGTGTCTTGCACTTGGCATAATCTATAGTTTCTTTATTGTTTGTGATAAATTTCCATCTCATTCCCTGTAAGCAAACAAGGACTAAAGTGTGGTACACATTTTTTTTGCTATTCTTTACAGTGTATAGTATAAGAGCTAGAGATCTCGGAGAACTAGTGACATTTTTTATCCTTTTTATCATTCTTCAGTGGTTAAAATAATAATCTCCTTTTCTCATCTCAAATGTCCTCAGTCTCTGATTCTGCATTGTTTTAACAACATACAAGAAAAACTTATGCCTTTAAGCTTTGTTCTTAAACAAAAAAATATTAAAAAGTCTGAACATATATGATAGAAATAAGGTGCACTATGAGCATTTTATGTTTAAAGTAGCAAGTGTGGATATCAATGCAGTGGGTCATTTATCAAATAAAATATTCTTCCCCATGTATAGCTATTTTATTTAGAAGTTTGTGTATAGATTAAGAGATACTGAACATTAGGATTGTTTTTCAAGGATACGAACAAGTCACATTGGACCAGATTAGTGGCTAATTTAGCAAACGAGTTGTTTATTAGTTAATTATATATTTCTCATCCATCACAGGCTTTATCTTTGCAGTTCTGTCACTAAAGCAATCACATAACCTTCTACTGAAAACAGTTAATAAGCACCATAAGAGAATGTTTTATGTAAGTTTTTTAAAAGCTAGGTAAGGTAATAGATTACTTTCAATGTGTTTTTTAGGTCATCCTGGTATATTACTGGGTTTCAAGTGCTCAAATAGAGCAAATAAATTTGCATTATTCTGGGACCAACTGGATAAACTGGATAAAAGCTTTTGTCAGAATAATTGGTTTAATAATTTATTATAGTATCTGAAGGATACAAGCATGTTTAAAGCTGGTAATGTGCTGCAATAATTATGTTACCTGGCAGAGAGTTGCTGTCAGCCATTCCAGTAGTTAGGTATGCCTCTCCTGACAAGCTGAAAAGGAACCTTTTCTCATAGGTTAGGGTTTTTCCTTCCTTGAGGGTTTAATTTGTTTTTGATGGAGAAAATCAGCTTTTGGCATGGTGGAAATTAAAAATATTAATGAACTGAGGTAAAAACTAAAATAAACTTTGTTTTAAAAGTCACAATCAAGGTTTATGTTCATATCTCAGACTTGTCAGCCTGTCTGTGTGTCTTTAGGCTCAAGCAATAGGGGAGAAAATGTGATGAATTTTATTTCTTCAGGCTTATGGTTATTGCTGTTTTCTTTTAGCAAAGGGAACTGTTGTTGTTTCCTTTTCAGTCCAGATGGTTACTATTTTCATGTTCACTAATAAAAGAAATCAGAAGTAAACGAGAGAAAATATTCAATGGGAATTATTCTTTTATTATAGCTATTTTATATTTGGTTTCATATTGTAGAAATTCAGAATTAACTTCTGCAGGTTAAATTAAGTTAAAAGCTATTTTTGAGTTTTGTGTATTACTAAGCCTGGTGCAAGATCACAAAACAGTAACACTGGAATGAATCCTAAAGGAGAAATCATGTATGTTCATGCATTGAAATGGCAGTATTAGTATTGAGGGAACTATTACTGGTTTATTTTCCCAGTGAACAGCTCTTCATATAGTTGGACATATTTGTTTAGCTTAAAAGTCATGCCACAACTCTGAAGCAAACCCGTCTAATTTAGGCTGTGTAAATTCATCTCATTTGTAACACAATAAAAGCTATTTGAATGGATTGGCATTTCTCAACCTTCACACTGTTTATGCTGAAGACCTTTCTGTGTATTGTAGAAAGTTTTGCAACATCCATGGCTTCTACATACCATATGCAGGAGCAGCCTGCCAGTTATAACAATCAAAAGTGTCTCTAGACATTGCCACTGTACACATGGATGCTAAATTTCCTTTTGTGAGAACTACTAGAATAAAATGGGTGTAACTAATAGAAATCATTTATTCTCAGTATATATTTTATCTCTGACAATCAACCCTTAAATTAAGATGATAAGTAATCTAGATCATCGTTTGACTTACCTTTTTTATTTTGGTTGTTGCTATAGTTATATATTTATTCACTGAAAGGTGCAATGTAGATAGCAACAAAGCATTTGGTTTCAACATATTGATATATATGGTGTATGTGAATATATGATCTGTATATCTATATATAAACACATACATATATATACACACATATTTATATATTTATATACACACACACTATATGTGTATATATATATATACCAACTGACATATCTATATTGATATATAACTTGGTGGCTCAGATGGTAAAGAATCTGCCTGTAATGCAGGAGACCCAGGTTCGATCCCTGGGTCGGGAAGATCCCCTGGAGAAGGAAATGGCAACCCACTCCAGGATTCTTGCCTGGAAAATGCCATGGCCAGAGGAGCCTGGTGGGCTACAGTCCACAGGTTCACGGAGAGTGGGACACGACTGAAGTGACCAACACACACACATTATAGTGACTTAGGTAACTCCCTCCATGCTTTCAAATTAAACCAGTATAATCTTGTTTAACTTAAAAGAAGTATTTCAAAATAAAATAGATTCAGTCAAAATTTCCTTTTGGTAAATACATTTTTCTAGTTCTCTTTGTGTGTCTTTTTAATTAGCAATCAACACTATACCAAAAAAATCTTATTAGAATTGACAGTACAAAAATATTTTAAATGATGCTAGAAAGATCCGGAATAAAGAAGTAATCCTTTAAATTCACTGAATTTTTTTTCACAACTCACAATCAGGATTTAAGTACTTGGGATAAAATCTGTCAAATTTCTTTCTTTATAAGAATTAAATTCCATTATCATAGGTCTAAATCTTTAATAGATTTCTTAATCACCCTTTCCATTACACAATTTGACCCTTGAACAAATGGAGGTTAGGAATGTGGACCCTTTTTCAGTGCTTTTGAAAATTTGCCTATAATTTATTGTTGACCCTCCATATGTGCAGCTACTCTCTTGAGGTTCCTGTTCCTTGGATTCAACCAACCCTGGGTCATGTGGTATCTACTACTGAAAAAATAAATCCATGTGTAAGTGAACCAGCACAGTTCAAACCCTTGTTGGTCAAGGGTTAACTCTAATTACCTCTTGGTATGTGAAGGAGCAAAAGACTTAAATTTTAGAGTTTTGGGTTTTTTCCCTCCTTCTGCTACTAATCAGCTATTTTAAAAAGCCAAACTACTTAACTTTATTTGAGTTTTACTCTCCTTAAGGAAAACAAAATGGAGTGCTATGCCCTTTGTGAAAGTCGCTCAGTCAAGTCTGACTCTGCAACCCCATGGACTATACAGTCAATGGAATTCTCTAGGCCAGAATACTGGAGTAGGTAGCCTCTCCCTTGTCCAGGGAATTTTCCTAACCCGAGGAATCAAACCCAGGTCTCCTGCATTTCAGGCAGATTCTTTACCAGCTGAGCAACAAGGGAAACCCAACTTTATAACTAAGATCAATTGAAACATTAAACTGTACTCACTAAAGTGTATTTGCTACACAGGTTGAGCTCATTCTGATATTTTACACTTAGTAAAATGGCATTCATCGTAGTGACACTAGAGAGCTATATTATTTTACACAAGAGGTTAAAAAAATTTTTCTACTTGCAAAAAGCTTATGTTTGCTGAATGTGATCAAAAGAATCGCTTTCTACTGTGTTACAATGTACTCAGAATAGAAGATAGTTTCATAAATATACAAGTCCATTTACAAAGCTGAAAAATATTCTATTATTAGTTAGACTTAATTATTAAGTTTCCAGGGTAAGCATATCCATGCATATATAAGTTCAGTCACCCAGTGTGTCTAACTCCTGCAACCCCTTGGACTGCAGCATGCCAGGCTCCTCTGTCCATACGTATATAAACACAGGCAAATCAACCTATGTGGACAGAGTGTTTCTAAATCTCCAAAATGTGGTAAAATGGCTGCTGCTATATAAATTGTGATAGCCATACTGGAGACAATAACATAGAATAAACCATACTATTATTTTTGACCCTTTAAAGTTCACTAAAATCTACCCTCTGCTAAATAGAAACGATCTGCTACATTACCCAGATAGTGTCTGTCCCCTTTAGAAGAGCTGAAATGAAATTACTACTTACTAAAATAGATGCAAGGTTTTGTAGCATATATTAAGATAGAGTACTTATATGAAATGGAAATGAATACTATAAATCAAATAGCTCATTATACATTTCTTATTTTATAGTAATTTATCAGTTTTTTTTTGTTTTTTTTTTTGTGCTCAGGTCTATGTTTACTACCTGAATGCAGGCCTTGATGTTAGATGTATGCCCTTGCCACAATGAAACAGTGCATATATATTATCCTGCAATTGCAAATATGAGATAGAGATTATTGAGTTAGTTCTAGCAGTTGATTATGTTTCAATAATATTTAGTAAATGTTGATGACATTTTATAAATATTTTAAGAAAATTTATTAAAAACTATAACATACATTTTATAAATAATGAGGAAAATGCTTCAAAATAAGCGATACAACCTGTAAGATAAATAGAAATACAATAGGGATCCAGAAAGTTATAAGAGAATTTAAAGTTCTTTTAAGATAATAAATCCAAAGCTTCTCATCATAGGTAAAGAAGTACATTTTTCTGTTTCTTTAATTTTAAATCTCTGTGAATTGATGGGTCTTCACTAAGCTTACTGTGGTAATCATTTCATGATGTATGTAAATCAGATTATTGCGTTGTATACCTTAGATAGTGTTATATGTCAATTTCTCAGTAAAACTGAAAGAAAAAAATTAAATATCAAACAAAAATAAGGCATTCATGACTAATCATTTTTTTCTTGATATTGCTCTGTTTTGGTATTTGAATCCTTGCAAAACCATGTACTCTTACCTTAAAATTTATATGTTAGTTTATTCCAAATAAGGAAACATGTTATATGGTCTTAAACTCTTGATATTTATTTACTAATGAAATTGAGACTATGGAATGAAAAGATATGATTACTGTTTTCAAGAAGCCAATGGTACAGTTGATGCTATATAATATAACCCAAATATAACCCATAAAGATCTGGGATTGGCAAAATAGAGGAAAAATTCACTTTAATAAAATTATAACTTCAAGGAATTGTATTTTGTTTAATTTGCCATGAGATTTCACCTAAATAGAAATGCAGAAAATATGTCATGTTGTCTTTCAGAGGCATCCTGAATTACATGGCTGGGAAGCCAGGTACTATGCAAGTTTCCATAAAACTTTTACATGAATTTGCATCTGACAAGTGAAAATGTCTTCTTTCCCCTTCTTTTCAGTCTGAATAAACTCTACTAGGAAAAAAAAAATAGGTAAGAAGGGAATTGAAACTAGGAAGAGAACTCCAGGTGAAAAGAAAGAGTAAATACTCATTTTTGTATCAGTGGCATATGCCCTAAAATTAGTAAAACTGAGCTTAATAATTGCAGAACTTTCTGTAAGCATAATTTTCAACAAATCCATTATACCTCTTTGACTATGACAAACCCAGTGAATAACCCCAAAGTATTAACAGGTAGAACTCTGTAGCCAAAACATACACTATATATGCCAGCCACTTTGGGCCACCTCATGCAAAGAGTTGACTCATTGGAAAAGACTGATGCTGGGAGGGATTGGGGGCAGGAGGAGAAGGGTTTGACCGAGGATGAGATGGCTGGATGGCATCACTGACTTGATGGACATGAGTCTGAGTGAACTCCGGGAATTGGTGATGAACAGGGAGGCCTGGCATGCTGCGATTCATGGGGTCCCAAAGAGCTGGACACGACTGAGCAACTGAACTGAATTAAATGGCACTGAATTCTTACAGAGGAACTTCTCTGAGTGCCGTTTAGTCTCCCATTCTTAGTTCTGAGCAAATCCTTCCAAGGTTAGTCATATTTTTATCTCATATTACTGATTTAAACAGGGCATATAGAAGGTAAGTGAGAGAATTCTTAGAGGTAGGCATGTGTCCTTGGGAAATAAAAACTGACATTAAATGAGAAAATCAGAAAGAACTGTAATAGGCATAAAACATAGAAAAGCATGTTTCCCTTTTGGCTCAGTGATAAAGAATTGCCTTCCAGTTCAGATGTGGGTTTGATCCCTGGGTCAAGATGATCCCCTTGAGAAGGAAATGGTAACCCACTCCAGTATTCTTGCCTGGGAAATCCCATGGGCAGAGGAGCCTGGCAGGCTACAGTCCACGGGGCTTTGAAAGAGTCAGACATGACTTAGTGACTAAGCAGCAGAAACAATTTAAAAGCATAGCAATGTGCAACCCTTGATTGTGTGGACAAATAACTCTAGTTCTCAATAGTCCATTATTTAGCAGAATGAAACCCAGTGGAGTAGGGTTGCTATAAACATGTCACCAAAAATAATATGAACTTTTACAACATGGAGGTAAAAGAAAGAAGCTAAACACTTAACATATTTTAGGAAAAATGCATATATTAAAGGAAAAGCTTAACTTTCTTTTGATTATTCACGTGACACTTTTTCCACTTGATGAGTTCAGAAAATGTGGATTTTTGAATTATTTTACAGATAACATCCTAGATAATATAAACCATACTCCCAGTGCTAGTAAAATGAGTATGGCAGCATTATTTAGAAATGATTTATTTATACCCATTATTTTGCACATCAGAGGCTATTTTTCTATCAAAANACTGAACTGAATTAAATGGCACTGAATTCTTACAGAGGAACTTCTCTGAGTGCCGTTTAGTCTCCCATTCTTAGTTCTGAGCAAATCCTTCCAAGGTTAGTCATATTTTTATCTCATATTACTGATTTAAACAGGGCATATAGAAGGTAAGTGAGAGAATTCTTAGAGGTAGGCATGTGTCCTTGGGAAATAAAAACTGACATTAAATGAGAAAATCAGAAAGAACTGTAATAGGCATAAAACATAGAAAAGCATGTTTCCCTTTTGGCTCAGTGATAAAGAATTGCCTTCCAGTTCAGATGTGGGTTTGATCCCTGGGTCAAGATGATCCCCTTGAGAAGGAAATGGTAACCCACTCCAGTATTCTTGCCTGGGAAATCCCATGGGCAGAGGAGCCTGGCAGGCTACAGTCCACGGGGCTTTGAAAGAGTCAGACATGACTTAGTGACTAAGCAGCAGAAACAATTTAAAAGCATAGCAATGTGCAACCCTTGATTGTGTGGACAAATAACTCTAGTTCTCAATAGTCCATTATTTAGCAGAATGAAACCCAGTGGAGTAGGGTTGCTATAAACATGTCACCAAAAATAATATGAACTTTTACAACATGGAGGTAAAAGAAAGAAGCTAAACACTTAACATATTTTAGGAAAAATGCATATATTAAAGGAAAAGCTTAACTTTCTTTTGATTATTCACGTGACACTTTTTCCACTTGATGAGTTCAGAAAATGTGGATTTTTGAATTATTTTACAGATAACATCCTAGATAATATAAACCATACTCCCAGTGCTAGTAAAATGAGTATGGCAGCATTATTTAGAAATGATTTATTTATACCCATTATTTTGCACATCAGAGGCTATTTTTCTATCAAAACAAGTAACCTCGACTATTCTTCTATATTAGGTTCTACTAGAAATAGGTTAAAAATAGATTATATCCTGTTGATGACATGATGATTGGTATCTTGTATAAGCTGGATAGTGAGTAATAAGAATTTTTCGTAGGTATGTGGTCCCTAAAGACTCTAGCTTATGTGAGGGCTGCCAGTAAAATATTTCATTCAATACATTATTTTAGTTTGATAACCATATCCCTAGATTTTGGAATATACTTTGTATGTATATACATGACATTTAATATTGCCTTCAAAACACTAATGTATATTTTTAAAAGTGGGAAAATACTGTCTATGCAATCCTTTATGATATTTCAAAAATATTTAGATGTACAGTGTCATTGTTGCTTTGACAGCTGGTCATTTTAATTAAATATTAGATTTTAATTTATCTGTGACCACAGATTATCAGTGTTGAGCAACATTTCTCATTTTTAGTTCTTTTAGATAGCTCTTTGTTTTATTTTTGCTAGTATCTAATTATTTCAGTGGATATGGGCAGAAAGTCTTTTGAATGAATATAAGAGTTTTCAGATTTTTTAATTTGTCTCTTTCTATGGTTCTATATAGGACTTCTATATGGGTACTATGTATGGTTCTATAAATATATGGTTCTATATAGGGCTTCTATATGGTTCTTCCCCTGTAGCTCAGTTAGCAAAGAATCTGCCTGAAATGCAGGTGACCCAAATTCGATTCCTGGGTCAGGAAGACAGAAATGGAGAAGGAAATGACAACCCACTCCAGTAGTCTTGCCTGGAGAATCTCATGGACAGAGGACCCTGGCAGGCTACAGTCCATGGGGTTGCATGAGTCAAACACAACTTAGGAGATAAACCACCATGGTTCTACATAATACATGAATTCTAGGATCCCTTCACACTCTCTTGTTCTTCATCTTTTTAGATTTCTTTTGAAATATTTAGGTACACACTTTAGTCTTTAAGAATTAGCAAACATATGTTGATGTGTGACGATATACTGTAAGTAATAGTTGAATGTAACCTTTACCTGTTTTTGTGTCTGTTAATGCTTTGGAAGAAAAACTTAATGAGAAATTAGGATGTACACTGGGTTTGATCACTTCAGTGAAATATTACAGAATAATCAAGATTGTTTATTAAACACTTTGTATTCAAAACATTTCATATATAGTCATCATTAAGAGATTATAGACAGAGTATGTTGTAGTTTCCTTATGTTGCAACTGTGTTTCTCCCCAGATTAATGACTATTGCAAAATAAATTGTGTGGTAATAAAATTAGTTCTGAGAGAGGTGGTAGTATTCATAATAACAAATAGCTATTGGTTATTCAGGGCTTCCCTGGTGGCTCAGTGGTAAAGAATCCACCTGTCAATGTAGGAGATGTGAGTTTTATCCCTGGGTCAGGAAGATCCCCTGGCAAAGGAAATGGCAACCCACTCCAGTATTCTTTTTTCAAAAAAGAAGAAGTAAAACTATCTTTATTTGCAGATGACATGATCTTGAATATAGAAAATTTTAAGGAATTTACACATAGAAAGTTATAGAATATGATTTCAAGTTTACAGGATACAAAGTCAGTATACAAAGATCACTTTTATTTGTACACACTAGCAATGAGTTATCTAAAAAATTAAATGAAAACTACAATTCCACTTATAATAGCATCAAAAAATTTAAAATAATAAAAATAAGTTCAAACATTATGCTCTGAAAATTCCAAATTACTGTTGAAATAAATGAAATAAAATAAATAAATGGACAGGCATCCTATGTCCATGGGACAAGACTTAATTTGTTACAATGACAATACTCTCCCAATTTATCTACAAATTTAGCTGAATCCTCATAAAAATCTTGGTTGTCTTTTTTTGCCAGAATTGATAAGCTGATTCAAAAATTAATATGGAAATGGAAGGGACCAGAAGAGTCAAAGCAATCTTAATAAAGAACAAAGTTGAGGGACTCACACTTCCCAGTCTCTAAACATGTAAAAAGCTATAGTAATTAAAACAGTGCATACAATTAGTGCTCCTAAAAAAGAAAATGGCAACAAAAAAAAGATTAAAAAATGCAGTTATATGATTGAAGAGAAATTCTTCAACACAGTAAGACTTTATTGAGCACTTGCTATATACTGTGCTATGTTCTCTCCATTTATTTTTTAATTTTACTTTTATTTTTTATTGAAAGATAAATACAATATTGTGATGGTTCCCAACATCAGCATGGATCAGATATCAGTTCAGTTCAGCTCAGTCACTCAGTCGTGTCCGACTCTTTGCGACCCCATGAATCGCAGCACGCTAGGCCTCCCTGTCCATCACCAACTCC
>SJYW01043862.1:186779-201140 GCA_006410735.1 Raphicerus campestris
TAGCATCATTCCTTCCAAAGAAATCCCAGGGTTGATCTCCTTCAGAATGGACTGGTTGGATTTCCTTGCAGTCCAAGGGACTCTCAAGAGTCTTCTCCAACACCACAGTTCAAAAGCATCAATTCTTCGGCGCTCAGCTTTCTTCACAGTCCAACTCTCACATCCATACATGACCACAGGAAAAACCATAGCCTTGACTAGACAGACCTTAGTCTGCAAAGTAATGTCTCTGCTTTGTGTCTCCTTTGCTGCCCTGCAAATAGGATCATCAGAACCACCTTCCTAGATTCCATATATATGCATTAATATATGATATTTGTCTTTCTCTTTCTGACTTCCTTCACTCTGTATAATAGGCTGTAAATTCATCTGTCTATTTAGAACTGATTCAAAATGTTCCTTTTTATGGTTGAGTAATATTTCATTGTGTACATGTACCACGACTTCTTTATCCAATCATCTGTCAATGGATATCTAGGTTGTTTCCAAATCCTAGCAACTGTAAATAGTGCTTCAGTGAACAATGGGGTACCTGTGTCTTTTAAGTTATGGTTTCCTGAGTATGTATGAACAAACAACCCAATCAAAAAGTGGGCAGAAGAAGCAAACAGACATTTCTCCAAAAAAGACATAAATATGGCTAATAAACACATAAAATATTGTTCAACATCTCTCATTATTAGAGAAATGTAAATCAAAACTACAGTGAGGTATCATTTCACACTGGTCAGAATGGTCATCACCAGAAGTCTACAAACAAGTGCTGGAGAGAGTGTGGAGAAAAGGGAACCCTCTTGCACTGTTGGTGGGAATGCAAATTGATATAGCCACTATGGATAACGGTATGAAGATTCTTTAAAAAAAACACTAGGAATAAAACTATCCTTATGGTCTACTCCAGTATTCTTAACTGGGAAAGCCCATGGACAGAGGCGCCTGGAGGGCTAAGGTCCATGGATCACAAAAGAATTGGACACAACTTAGCGACTAAAGAACAACATTGATTATTCATGTGCCACTAACTGTGTTAGTTTTGCTTAGCTTGTTTATTTTTATTTATCTTATTTTTGTCTGTGCTGGGTCTTCATTGCTATGTGTAGGCTTTTCTCTAGTTGTGGTGAGGGGGCTACTCTCTAGTTGCACTTTGCAGGCTTCTTCTTGAGAGTGGCTTCTCCTGTTGTGGAGCATAGCCTCCAGGTGCTCAGGCTTCAATAGTTGTGGTTTGAAGTCTCTAGAGCATAAGCTCAGTAGTTGTGGCACGGGGGCTTAATTGCTTCATGACATATGGGATCTTCCTGGACTAGAGATCAAACCAGTGTCCTCTGCATTGCAAGGTGGATTCTTAACCATTGGACCACCAGGAAAGCCCCTGTCTAGAATTTTTAGCTTAAAACAAAGACTTTGCAAGGAGATGATATTCTCATTTTATAGATAGAAAACTGGTACTCAAAGAGATACAGTGTTTTGGCCAAGAGCTATGCAAATCATGGCTTCTTGAACTTTGAAGCCTAGGATACTCTTTCCACTAAGCAAGGCTACCTTTCTCTTTGTCTTATCTGACATCACTGGCAGAAAAATAGAATAAATTTTAAAATGATTGAGTAAATATTAACTATGTATCTTACAGTCAGACTTTCTCAGAAATGTGGCAAGATGATAAAAATACTAAATTGAAAAGTCATTCTGCACAGATAACAAAAAATATGAGATAAAACTCCTTTGACCATTTTATATATTAGTATGTCCTACAAAACTAGCTAACATAGTTGAATTAACTTTTAATATTATGTTACTATATTTCTTATGTTTTAATATAAAATACTTTTAATAGGGAAAATTGATAATTTAATCATTATATTCTATCATTAATATTTTATTATGTGCTATTAAGACCATAGAGAACAAAGACCTCAAGTACTTGAATAGGCCTCCAGTGTCTATTTTATATAGCAGTATTTATCTCATTCTTGGCAATTATAGATTAAAATATTAAAATACTTTGTATGTTATGTTAATGCTATTTGAGACTTTTAATGTAGAAAAATATACTTTTTATTTCAATATAATTATATTTCAAAATATTGGATTTCAGCCTCTGCATACTTCCTTGGCTCCGTTCTGTATCTAATTAAGCTAATCATAATGGAAAATGTCTAATTCTACATTTCAAAATTATTCTCAAATCCTAATTCATTTATAGTAATTCAGTAGCATGATTTCACCAGCATAAAAATGAAGAAACTATTCTGAAATATTACCTGTCATATGCAATTTGGTGAATGTTTACTGAATAGTACTTGACCTAAGATGCAACCAAGTATATAAGATTAATTTCTAGCTCTATGTGAACTTCTCTGTGTAGCATTAACAATTGCTCACATTTATCCCATTAAAAAGGAGAGTGAAAGGATGGCATACAAAAAACATGTAACTTGAGGAACCAGTTAATTTATATATCACTATTTAATATACTACCCAAATACTCATGGCTTAAAACAACCTCCATATTACTTTCTTCCTTGAGTTTAGAAGTCAAGAATTTGGACAGGGCTTGGTTGGATGTTCTTCTGTTCTGTGAGGCATCAACAGGTATTATGCAATGGTATTTACCTGGAAAATGATTGATCTGGAGTGTGTAAGATGGTTTCATTTTTGTCTAGTGCTTTGATGGATATGATCAGTAGGCTGGACTTTGCAGAGACTGTCAACAAGAGCACCTGCCTATGAACTTCCATCATGGGGGTCTCAAGTAGACGGCAGATGAATCAAGTCTCCCGAAAAACTCAGGCAGAAGTTGCAGGAGCAGTTCTGAGATAGCTTTGAAAATCCCATCATATAACTTTGATTTCATTGTTTTTGTTCAAGTTAGTCACAGATTCTAGTCTACATTCAGAGTGAGAGGAATTACACTGAACCATTTAATTGGAGGCTCATCAAATAATTTGTGGCTGTCTTTCTTTCACCATCCATAGTGAAGTGAAAGTCACTCAACTGGGTCCGACTCTTTGGGTCCCCATGGACTATACAGTCCATGGAATTCTATAGGCCAGAATACTGGAGTGCGTAGCCTTTCCTTCTCCAGGGGATCTTCCCAACCCAAGAATCAAACCAGAGTCTCCTGCATTGCCAGTAGATTCTTTACCAATTGAGCTATCAGAGAAGCCCATGGGGCATCACAAATGAGATGCTCTTTCAACATTTTCTTTTGATTTGCCTTAGCCACAGATATAGGGTTCAGTTCAGTTTGGTTCAGTCATTTAGTCGTGTCCGACTCTTTGCGACCCCATGAATCACAGCACACCAGGCCTCCCNAGATCATGTTTTTATAAGTTTAAAAAACTCATTTTTAGAATAAAACTCAATTTTTTTATTACTCCAAACACATTGGATTTACATCAATTTTCAAAGTTTGTTGAAAATGATATTATAAAAATGCTAATCATCTGTTATTTTAAAGTACTCACTTATGATTTTTAAGAACTCTATTAGATGCCCACTTTGATCTTTTGGGTCTTCTCTTTATAACATCAACTCATTAGGAATAGAAAACAGATTTCCGTATGTAGTCCAGAAGCAACTACATAATCCATAATCAGGAGCAGGGCGTGTTTCTGTTGTACTAGCAGAATCTCTCTTGGCTGTGTTCCTTGTCCATTTCAGTGATGGGAAGTTAGAATTAATTACTCTTTGTTGTCATTGGAGCAAACAGGAAAGACAAAATGGCTATTAATTTGCTGTTTCACTATTATTTTTCATTACAACAACTAATCAAGAGTTAATTTAAAAGAAATATGTGAATCAAAATGTCATTTAAGACTTAAATTTACAGTTAGTCCCCAAAGAGATATTGCCTCCCAAAGAAGACTCTTGTTAAAAATATGGAGCTGGGAGTGCAAGAGAAAATAAAGGCAATTTGAAAGACCCATTATTGACACTGGTGTCATGAATCTATAAAACAATAGAGATCTAAGAAGAAAGAATCAGATGAACTGATTAACAGCTTAAAAATAATAACAGTAAAAACAAATAGGTACAAATACCTTTAGAATGTTAACAATTTCCAGGGGCAAGTTTATGGTTTAAATGATTAGTACAACTGAATTTCTCTTTATGCTGAATGAACAAATCTATTAAGTGAAAAGAAGATAAGATTTAGTTTATAATTTCAGGGGATGGGGGGAAAAAAGGCCAATCAAAACTTAATTGGAATCATTTAGAGGAAAAAACAGATAAGCTATGTACTAAAAAGGCAGTAGTAATTAAGAAGGCATTTAAGGATTAATACAATATACTCTGATACTGTGTGTCTCAGGGTAACCAAATCAGACTTAATTTAGACTTTGAAGACTGCAATTAGCAAAAAATTCCACTAATAAGCAAAATCCTTTCAAACTGTTTTTTGTTTTTTGGTTTTTTTTCTGGAGAGGAAATGTGAAGTCTTACTGAAGACATTCAGGAAATAAATTGTCGGGTNAGACTTAATTTAGATTTTGAAGACTGCAATTAGCAAAAAATTCCACTAATAAGCAAAATCCTTTCAAACTGTTTTTTGTTTTTTTTCTGGAGAGGAAATGTGAAGTCTTACTGAAGACATTCAGGAAATAAATTGTTGGGTCCAGATGGTTATTCAATAGTGTTGCATAAGAAAAAAAGTGACACTGGAATTCATTTCCTTTTATCAGTTGTGCTTATAATCAGTTCTTAAGAGCTTCTTCCGCTTTCCATGCATGAGACCTACGGGCTTATTCAAAAGATATATGGAGGTTATTTTGTTTTAACTTTGACAAAGCAAACAATTATCTGAGTTTGAGAACCTAAAATTCTAGCTCTGATTTTGAACTGGAAAGTGAACAATAGTTGTCCCATTTTCATAAGAATTTTATTTAACTACAAGTTATTCTAGTAATCTCCACAGGCTATAAATCTTTATTTAGAAATACTTATGAATGTCCCATTGCTGAGAGAATGCTTTACAAAGTGGGACTACCCCCAGACCACTCACTCAAAAATCAGGTGGGAACACTTAAGAAAGTGTAGATTGTCACTTCCCTTTCCTATCCCACAGACATCTGAATAAATGATTCTGACTGATATGCTGGAATTGCACATTTTGGTAAGCATCACAAAGGATTCAGAAGCATGCTCATATATGGTAACCAGCTGTCTAAGCTTTGCCAAAATTTACCAGATACTACAAACTGAACTGTAACAAACATTGTCCAGCTTTTGCTTAGGTCATTTGGCACTGGCTGTTAGCAGTTGATCATTTCTTAAAATCCTTGGGCTATTTAATGAATTCACATTTAAGGACAGAACCACTTTGTAAGTAGAAAGTAATATACATATAATTAAAATAATAATCTCTTACATTTAGTACCAGTGTATAGTCTATGAAATAATGTGTGAATGTACATTGTCCTGTGACATGTATGAAAACCAGTGAGTGAAGGAGAGCAGATATTTCTGGCTCTGGTCACAGTATTCATATTTGATACTTTATTAAGACTGTTCTTTTAAGAAAAAAAAAATATCTGACTGGAAAGTGAGGCTGAGAGATGCTAATTATGTATATAAGACTGTCAGAAGGTTTAGGAAGATAATAGAATTTGGATAGAGGGTAGAAATATTTGGAGCTTTGACAGAGGTGGAAATTTTTGAAGAAGATTTTGCTGCATGAGGAATCAACATAAGAAAATTCAGAAGTTAGAGAAACAGAGTTGGTATTTACCATTGTGATTCATCAGTTACTAATGAAACACATGGAGAAAAGGGAGTGAAGAGAAAATAAAGCTATAATGAATAAGATCATAATTTTAGAGGCCAGGCTATTCCAGTATTTGTATTCCAATGTGTTTGTACTTGAGTAAACTTGAAATGTGTTTAAAGAAATTATAGGTTTTGTTTATTTTAAAAGAATATTAATAAAAATATTTATTAATAATTCAAACAACCTATAACCAGGCCTTTGCCTATGATTCATATCCAACAGTATATCCATGGAAAGGGAGAAGAATAAGGAAAAAAGGAGATGAGAGAGGAATATGATATCATTTTTAACATTCTAGTTAGATCATTCTGAAATTCTTATGGTATTTTCTCAACCATTTCTTGCTTTTAGAATGGCTATGTATTGAATTCATTGAAGATGAAAGAAACTAGTTGTGGAATTGAAGGACTACTGCTACTGTGTAGCTGAAATAAAATAAAGACCTTAGCTAGAATATTATAAGCCAAAAAATAAGATTTAAGGAGAATGATTAATGAAAGTTGCCAACTGATTAAATACAAGATCAACGATTTAAAGTCCACATTCCATTATTACTAGTAACAGTAGAAGGAGGAACAGTAGTAACATTTGGTTATTGTTTTTAACTGCTGTCATTTTATATATATATATATAAAATTGAACTGGCAAAACCAATACAGTATTGTAAAGTAAAATAAAGTAAAAATAAAATTAAAAAAAATTGAACTGTGTGTAACTTTAAAATTTTAACTTTTAAAAGAAGAAAGTAGAAATCACACAAACACCCACCAGAGAGAAGAAATATTTTAGAAGGTGAACATTCTCTCTATGAAAGATAGATTATACAAGTGGGGCCATAATTTATGAACTGTTTGTTTTGGAAACAGTTTTTATAATTTTACATTGGGCCATAGATGTAGTCATATATCAATAAATATCCTTTTTAATGGTTGAACAATATACCATCTTATAAAGGATCAATATTTTAATTAGCTAATCCGGTACAAATGACACTTGATTGCCTCTCTTTGTTTGATGCTATGAATAGAACTTCAGCCCCATACATATTTATTTCATAGGTATAAATGCCTAGATGAAGAATTTTTGTGTCAAGGAATAAACATACTTGACATGTAAATAGCTGTTGAAAAAGTCAATTCCAGACAAGTTACGCCAACTCATTGACACTTTATTTATCTATTTTTGTATATGACAGCATCTGCCTCTTTAAAAGTTGAGAAGTTGAATAACTGGGTTCTTTCACATTTTTCCCTCTTCCTCTTTTTGGAGTTTATATCCATTCTTTGGTTATTAAAACAATTTTAAAAATAAACATTTGAAATATGCTTTATCCTTTCAATGAAATTACTAACCAAATGTTCAGAGTATGCTGCCTGGAATTTTGGCAGGCATAGTTCCTAGTTTACTTCCCTACTGTGAAAGAAATACTTCATTGAAAAATCAGTCATTTGAAGAATTTTCTTTTGTACCAATATCTTTAATGTCTGGAAAATATCAGACATTGTGGGGTGTTTCATATTTGAGATTTGGGTTTGTTGCTGAAAGAGAATGGACCTTCAGTTCAGTTTAGTTCAGTCGCTCAGTCGTGTCTGACTCTTAGTGACTCCATGGACTGCAGCACTCCAGGCTTCCCTGTCCATCACCAACTCCCGGAGCTTACTCACGGATCTTGAGTAACCGGGTTTGAACCCTTGCTCCATCCAGTATCTGAGGAAATTCTGCGTGAGATATTTTACTTCATGTAATCTCAGTGTCTTCTACTGAATATTTAGGATCTCATATATGTCAGAAAATAAGGACATAGTAAGAAATCAATCAATGTTAGTTTCACTTCTTTTGTGTTCTAACACAGTAAACATTTTATATATTTTTAATACTGAATGAAAATAATCTTTTATCACCTCTAAAAATGTTCTACTCTAATATGATCTTATTTAGCAACTGTTTTGTAAATGTATACAGCTCAAGCAAATTGAGTAGAAACAGTAGTACTGAATATATCTATGTCTTGCTTCTCAGGCTATTGATTATTTGCAGTTTTTAAATAACCCACCCTAAGGCTTTTATCCATAACAGAAAGTTGGCAATTCATCTTTTTGAGTAAGAACACTATGCTCCATAGTTGTCAGTTTTTGCATAATTATTTTCTTTTGTGCTACCCTGCACAAACACACACACAATGCCCTTTCCTTTGTCTAGTTTGGCTTAGTACAAGCAAATATTCACACATGAAGAGACGAGTGATACTACTGCATTATATGCTCAGGTTTAAGAATTTGAGTAGAAAGGCTAACAACACCACATAAAAAAGAAAATTCTAATTTAAATCAATTTTAAAATGTATTTTTTATATTAACAACTGGGAAAGCTTATTTTGTGCTTCCACGGCTCCAATATGCTCTAGTTTCAGGAAGCTAAAAATTACTAGTTCAAAAAGCTTTCTGGGATAAAATATTTCTCATTAATATACAACAAAGGTAGAAGGTACTTGTTCACTGATTTTTAATCAGTTTATGACATGGACTGCAAGGCTCCTTCAAAAGGAGATTCTGCTCGACTAATGATAGATTAGCAGTAATCCAATGATCTGTCCATGCATTAAGGATACAATTTGTTTTTCTACTGATCAGTTATTTTCCTAGTTAAATGAACTGTCTAACTTTTGATAGAACTATCTAACAAAAGAGCTTTGTGGATGAAATTGACAGACCTTATAGGGTTCCCTTTAGCTTCCAATGCTTAAATTAGAAACCCTTGTGTTAAGATTAAAATGGAGAAAAGAGCTTATCCAATTGCAGATATGTCAAATCTTGTTTATTATGAGCACTGAATTCTAGCTTAGTTCATAAATAAAGTTAATATATGAGAAGAGACGCAATGCTTAAAGGCAGAAGAAATATTAGAAGTAAATTATCCTTATTTCATCATTTAGAACGGAGAAGGCAATGGCACCCAACTCCAGTACTCTTGCCTGGAAAATCCCATGGACAGAGGAGCCTGGTAGGCTGCAGTACATGGGGTCGCTAAGAGTTGGACATGACTGAGTAACTTCACTTTCATTTTCACTTTCATGCATTGGAGAAGGAAATGGCAACCCACTCCAATATTCTTGCTTGGAGAATCCCAGGTACGGCGGAGTCTGGTGGGCTGCCGTCTATGGGGTCGCACGGAGTCGGACACAACTAAAGCAAGTTAGCAGCAGCAGCAGCATCATTTAGAAAAAGATTCTAGTATTTTTGTATCAATAATTATACCTCAATAGCAATTATTAAGCTCATTGATGGCTATTACTATCAATAATAATTACTAAATATACTCATGGTTAAGACTTAGATCTTTAAAACTTAGACTCTATAATTTGTAGAATTTCTTCTTAAATGCATATTGTGCCTTTTCTTACATATGTCTAAATGTTTGTATCCATATAAAGATTCTACTAAAACTAGTTGTACTTAATGTAATGCATTACAGCTGAAAGCTCTTTTGAACTGAAATGTGTGACATAGTATCTGTTTAAAAAAACGAATTTTCTGAGTTTCTAAAGCTTTACCTTTAAAATGACCCAAATTCAGTTACCACACTAGTTTTTTAAAAAATGACTTTGAACTTTGCTTTTGACATTTAAAGTATGAATTCAATCAGATGTTACACTGTTAATCAAAACTATTGGAAAACAATGCTAGGTATCAAATATTCTTGCTTAATATTTACAGTGCTGTGAAACTCTCATTATTATGTCACTTTTTCCAATGAATACACAAAAGATAAAGTTTATGTCTTAGTGATCATTTGAATATGAAAGAGGGAGAAGAGAGATCGTTTATAATGCCTGTATTTTCTTTTATGTAAGCAAATTGATTTGATGATGACTTTTCTTATTAATAGATGAGGCTGGAGTAGATAATTTTTAGGTTTGGAAGGATAATTAGGTTTGGCTTATGTCTGAACTGTCTTTGAGAAGACCACTAAAGAAGTTAAGTGGATAATTGTTACTATCAGTCTGGGTGGAATTTCTATCTTAAAGTTATATAATTGGGGTGATGTCACTTTTTTTGTTTACATTGAATTATATATGTCTTTACTAAGTATTATTGTAAATTAAGTTTACTAATATATCTAACAACTTCATATATAGATGTTTCTTTATTGATTATATTTTATTTTTTATGTTATTCAGCATAATTAGTTAATCCTATTTAAAAATAACATTTCTATTCCATGACATTGTTGAATACAGAAGAGATGGTAAGGGTGAAATGGTCTAATGATATCAACCCACGCCAATATTTAATCTCAATTTGAGCTTTTGATTATCATAAAATTGCTAGTTATAATATCCACATGCATATAAACACATGTGCTAGTTTCTGTTTAATGTCAAATCAAGTTTTTCTATTTCTATATTGCTAAATTAGATGGGAATTAAAGGAATTGCATATATACAAAATATGTTTAAATAAGCTCATAAATAAAGGTAAAATAAATCTGGCTGTTGCCTCAATTAAAGTGATGACATTTACTGATGCTTATAATAACCACATTACTGAGAAAAAAAAGAAACACAACTAAAAGTCTGGTCTTAACACTCTACAGTCAGTCTAGAGAGGGATAAAACATGTATACAATAAACCATNACTCCTCTTCTTGAAATCCTGTTTTGTACCTTGTGTTAGTGCAATATCCTAGATGAACAGTGACAAACTTAGTTACATTTTCCATGTTTTCATGGAACTTGAGGTGCTGGAAAGACAGTGTGAACAAATAAACATATGTAAGTATTCTGTAGAGGTAGAATAAGTATTCTGTATTGCCAGTGATAACAAAGCTTAATATCATTTGTTAAATGGTAGCCATTATTTGTCCATAGAAAATAAAATTGCTTTCAGACTGAAGCATTAAAACATTATTTGAAAAACATTTTAAAAAGAATGCGAGGAGACAATACAGTGTATCAGTTTTTAAAGTAAACAGTCTAATTCATTTGCAGTAAGTTTCAAAAATACTAGTTTCAGGTTATTGGATAGTATTTTTATAGAATTACTTTTATTTATGTGAAAATTGTCTTTTTTAATATAACTTTATTTATTTTAATTGGAGGCTAATTACTTTACAATATTGTATTGGTTTTGCCATACATCAACATGAATCTGCCACAGGTGTGCATACGTTCCCCATCCCAAACCCCCCTCCCACTTTCCTCCCCATACCATCCCTCTGGGTAAGCCCGGTGCACCAGCCCCAAGCATCCTGTATCATGCATTGAATCTAGATTGGCAGTTCGCTTGTTTATGTGAAAATAGTCTTAATTAGAAAATGATGTGTGTAGAAGTGAGAAAGGCACAGGTCCATCTGGATTATTTATTAATCATCTAAATATTCTCCCTTTGAAAGTATATAGCATACATTTTATGCTTAAGACTCCTACATAGAGGGAACCTTTAATATTAGTGTCTGGCTTTTTCCTTTTAATGTAGAGAGCTATATTTCTTTGGGGAAATTTATGTGGTAATTCTTCAGCAACAAGATTGCTAGATAATTAGCTGAATAAACATCAAGTTCCTATGAAGCTGCCCATGAAGCCTTTAAAATTCTTAGTTATTGAAAGTCACAATTTAAATATGACACATAATGATGACAAGGTATTGAATCCCAGAATTGGAAAAATAGAACTTTCTGATTCTATTTCCAAATTTATCATAATGGAAAGGATGGTAAAGTCTATGGCATTGTTTGATTTTTTTCTAAAATACTTAATTTTCTACACATACTCTATGTGTATGTTTGAATAGATGTTGGTAAGGCAGTACAAATTGCTTTATTACATGCCTGAATGTGTGAGGAAGCCCAAAACTTGTAAACTCTTTCAAAATCCCAATAAAATGTTATTTTTCATTTCTTAGGTAAAATGAGAAATTTCAGCTTCTTAGGATGGTCATATAAATGATCATATTAGAACAACTACCAGTTTCAGAAAACACAGAACATGTCAAGAGTTATATAGTCATGTTGGCCTCTCTTTTCTACATCCCACATCCCAAGCACAACCCAAATCAAGAATTTGAAAGGTACTGCAAAATAAACTAGATTTAAGACTCCACCATCCTCACCATCTCAATTGTCCAGCCATCCAGGACACTATAACCTCATGCTTGGGTACTGAAAGAATCTTTTAACTTGTCTCATTTCTAGCAAATTTGATTCTCCTATTGACTGTTCTCCAGAGACAAAATGATGCTATTAATATATGAATCAAACCATGTCACTCCTTCACTCTAAACCCTCCAGTGTCTTCCAGTTTGACTTGATAAACTCCAAAATATTTAGGTTGTTGTACCCAGGTACTTCTGTAAACTGTCTGCTCTCATTCTCGTTTCACTGGCTATTAATTAGGTGATTTTTTTTTTGAAGTGTGCATATATTGTTAGCATCTAACAGGCTAAACAAGTGAAAGACAAATATCCATAGTTTTAATTTAATTGAACTATTTTAAAAAGCACTTGGGACTAGATTCATTCATTGCCTTGGATATTCTCATTTGGTCATTAAATGTTTCCTTTAAATAATGTGGATATTACACTCGTTGTTTAATTGCCGAGTCATGTCTCTTTTGCAGCCCCATGGACTGTAACTCTTCAGACTCATCTGTCCATGGTATTTCCCAGGCAAGAGCACTGGAGTGGGTTGCTATTTCCTTCTCCATGAATCTTTCTAACCCAGGGATCAAACCCAGCGTTGTCAGATGGGTACTTTACTACTGAGCCACCAGGGAAGCCCATTATGCTCATTAAATATCAATAAAAACATAGCACCTGTAACATGTAGAGAATTTGATGTGATCTCACCAAAAAAACAACAACAACAACAACAAACCATTGCTGGCTGGAAGTATTCTGGAAGCAAATAATTTGGCAAGGTTCCAAATGAAATTAAGCATAAAAGTAAAAATGAGTTCTTGCCTGGATTAAATATGCAAGGGCTTTCGGGTCCCATCTTCTCTTTAGGTCAAGGATAAGTGTCCTACCATATCATGCTGCACTGCGTAATTAAGTGCTTTGTGAAANTGGCAAGGTTCCAAATGAAATTAAGCATAAAAGTAAAAATGAGTTCTTGTCTGGATTAAATATGCAAGGGCTTTCAGGTCCCATTTTCTCTTTAGGTCAAGGATAAGTGTCCTACCATATCATGCTGCACTGCATAATTAAGTGCTTTGTGAAAGGTTTGTAGTTTGCTTTACTTGAAAGCATAATGCAGCAGCCACTGCCACAGGGAGGATGATTCCCTTNCTTTGTGAAAGGTTTGTAGTTTGCTTTACTTGAAAGCATAATGCAGCAACCACTGCCACAGGGAGGATGATTCCCTTTCATTGGTTTGTTGCAATGGTGCAAGCCTGTGGTCACAAGTGAATGTATGCTTTCTATGTCTTTCACCTTGTATTGTTAGGGGGAAAAAATATCTGCCGATTAAAAGAAAAGAATGTAGTTATCAGCATTGTGTAACTTTGGTTGATTATTATCTGGACAGCACACATTTGATATCATAGATAATTTACCAATTTGCATTATAATGATGATAGACTTTATTTCATTTTCTTTCTTTTTACATTACATAGCTGGAAGAATAGATGTTTTATTCATTCATTTAGCCAGGTTATTTTCCAAGCACCTATTTATTATATGTCAGACTCTCTTCTAGGTATTTGGGATTCAACATTACTGATGAGTCAAAGCAATTGCTATTGAGTACACACTAGGCACCAGACATGGTGCTAAATTCTTGATATAATTTTCTCATTTAAGTTTTTTTAATATGATAGATTATATTTTTTAAAGAATATATTCTCTGCAAAATGAGAGGACAGTACAGATAGTTTCTACATATGCTCTGCACTTCTAAACCCACAAGGTTTCCTACTATCTATTGGATTGGCCAAAAACGTCATTCAGGTTTTTGCCTAAGATGTTATGGAAAAGCCTAAATGCCAAAGTAGTATATTTCTTTCACAAGAGTGCTACATTTGTTACAAGTGATAAACCTACACTGACAGACCATTACCATCCTAACTCAATAGTTTACCATAGATTGTACATTCCGTGGCTTTTGACAATTGTTTAATGACATATATCCACCGTTAATGTATATAGAATAGTTTCACAGCTATAAATTCTTTTCTGTGTTCTACCTATTTATTCCTTACTGATATTTTAACTCTCTAAAGTTCAGGCTTTTCCAGAGTGTTATGTAGTTGGAATAATATATTAGGTAGCCTTGTCAATTTGTCTTCCTTCATTTAATAATTTGTTTTTAAGATTCCTGCCAGTCATTTTACGGCTTGATAGCTATTTATTTTTAGTGTTGAAAAATATTCTATTCTATGAATATACCACAGTTATTTTAACTATTCACTTACTGAAGAAGGTCTTGGTTGCTTCTTAGTTTTGGCAGTTGTAAGTGAAGTTGCTTTAAATTGCTGTGCCCAGGTTTTTATATGGACATAGTTTTTCATATAATTTAGGTAAATATCTGGGGGGAAAATTGCTGGGAAAGATTGATGGCAGGAGGAGAAGGGGACGACAGAGGATGAGACGGTTGGATGG
>SJYW01043862.1:206461-228491 GCA_006410735.1 Raphicerus campestris
CCTTTCTTTGGGATTGGAATGAAAACTGACCTTTTCCAGTCCTGTGGCCACTGCTGAGTTTTCCAAATTTGCTGGCATATTGAGTGCAGCACTTTCACAGCATCATCTTTCAGGATTTAAAACAACTCAACTGGAATTCCATCACCTCTCTGGTTCCTTGGCCTTTTCTAAAACCAGCTTGATTATCTGGAAGTTCACAGTTCACATATGTATTCTTAAAAGTGTTTATAATAGATAAGTAATTACCAGTTAAATGTAGTGTTGTCATGAACTGCTTATGCTTAATGTATGTGTGTATAATTTATTGATATTTACAAGTATATACTTAGACATAGATATAAATATAATTTACATATTTCTCATACTGAAATCATTACTTATGCAAAGATTAAACAAGAGTATAAAACTTGTTACTGCTCATGAAATTATGCATGCCATACTTCAGTATTTCTATAAATTCTTACTCACTAAAAATATTAAGAGACAATAGGTTTATTTAAGTCTTTCGTTGTGATCACCTGCCCATTACATGATATTGAAGAAGCATTAAATGTAGCCTAGGGTTGAATAAAAAGAGTATACTTTGTAAGAATGAGTTATCAGAACCCAGTCCATTATTTTCAGCTGAAGTCTTTGATCTAAGAATGTGGCCTTGTAAGATTTCAATTTTGTAACCTTAACCCTCCTTTCATCATGTTCCAAGTGAGGTCTGTAATATCTTCACTACATCAAAGCAAAAGAAAAAATGTTCCTATGTGGTAGAAATTACCAAAAGCACCATTTAAATAAGTCTTCTTTTGAAAATAATAAGAGATTTCAAGACTTTTATAAAGGAGCAAGAAGAGTCTAATTTGTCTTTATTACTTCAGATACCATGTGTCCTTTGTTAATCTTCTATCAAAACTGAATACCTTTAGGGGAAGGAGACCCTGAAGTGTATCAAAGAGTAAAATACTGTCAACATCTGAAACACTAATTTTCAGTGCTGGTCTTGGTGTCTATAAGCAAACCATTTCAAGGCTTTTATTTGGATTGCTTCTTTCTGCCACTGATTTATAACATGGTATTTGAGTAATAATTTTCTCTTGATGTTCAGTATAGTTTCTAAATATGAAAACAGAGAAGCAGCCTATTGGAATGCCCGATTATGATAGACATTTGAGGCTGGTTTTGTCTATGTATATGTATAAATAAAGGTATGATGTTTAAAAAAAATTTTTATTGAAGTAGATTTATAAAATTAGTTTCAGCAGTACAACATAATATTCAATATATTTAAAGAGTATACTTCATTTAATGTATTACAAAATAATGGTTGTATTTCCCTGTGCTGAACAATGTTTCTGTTGCTTATCTATTTTGTGCATAGTGGTTTTTAACTGTTAATCCCATCCTGCTATATTGTTGCTCTGCCTTTCTTCTCCCCACTGATAACAACTCGCTTGTTTTCTTTATCTGTGAATCTGTTTCTGTCTTGTTATATATCAATATATTGATCTGTTTTACTTATTAGATTCCTTACATTAGTGATAACATGACTGCATTTATCTGTGTCTGACTTTTTTCAGTAAGCATAATGATCTCTAGGTCCATCCATGTTGTTGTAGATGGCAGAAATTTATTTTTGTAGATAAATAATATGTCATTGTGCAAATATCCATATCCATTCATATGCTGATGAGTATTTGGTTTCCTTCTGTATCTTGGCTATTGTAAATAATACTGCTGTGAACATTATGGTACATGTATCTTTTCAAATTAGTAGGTTCATCTTTTTCCAAATATATACCTAAGAGCGGAGTTGCTGGATCATATGCTAGTTCTATTTTTTGTATTTTGGGAACCTCCATACTGTTTTCCATACTAAGTACACAAATTTACATTCCAACCAACAGTGTATGAGTATTCCCTTTTCTCTATATTCTTGCCAACATTTATTTGTGTTATTTTTGATGATAGCCATTCTGACAAGTATAAGGTGATACCTCACTGCGGTTTTGATTTGCATTTCCCTGATGATTAGTGATGTAGAACATCTTTTCATGTGTCAGTCATCTTTGTTTCATCTTTAGAAAAGTGTCTATTGGGACATTCTGTCCAATTTTAATCAGGCTTAAAAAAAATATTGAGTGGTATGAGCTATTTATACATTTTGGATGTTTGTTGTGTTTAGTCATTAAAGTTGTGTCCGACTGTTTAGTGACCCCATGGACTGTAGCCCTTCAGTTCCTCTGTCCTTGGAATTTTCCAGGCAAGTATACTGGAGTGGGTTGCTATTTCCTTCTCCAGTGAGTCTTCTGGACCCAGGGACTGAACATGCATCTCCTGCGTTGGCAGGCAGATTCTTTACCACTGAGTCACCAGGGAAGCCAGGTTAATATTTTGGGTATTAACCCTTTTTTGGTCATATCATACATGCATTTTCTTCCATTCAGTAGGTTTTATTTTTGTTTCATCTTTGGTTTCCAATACTTGTGGATTTAATTAGGTCTCACTTGTTTATTTTTGCCTTTATTTCTTTTGCCATAAGAGACAGATCCAAAAACATACTGCTATGATTTATGTCAGAGACTGTTCTTGTTCTTCCTGTGTTCTCTCCTAGGAGTTTCACGGTTTCAGGACTTACATTTAGGTTTTTAATCCATGTTATTTTTTTTTATGTGGTGTGAGGAAATGTTCTGATTCCATTATTCTACATGTAGTCACCACCCAGTTTTCCCAGTACCAATTGTATCTTTTCTCCTACCTTCCTTTTTTTTTGAGGTTAATTGAGCATATAAGCATAAATTTGTTTCTGAACCTTTATTCTGTTCCCCTGATCTGTGTGTCTGTTTTTGTGCCAGCACCATCTAGTTTTGATCGCTGTAGCTTTGTAGAGCAGTGTGAAGTATGGTATGATACTTCTACTTTGTTCTTTTTTTCTCAAGATCACCTTGACAAATTTGGGTCTTTTGTGCATTCTAAGTTGCTTCAGTCATGTCCGAATCTTTGTGACCATATGTACTGTAGCCTATCAGGCTCCTCTGCCAAAGGATTCCCTAGTCAGGAATACTGGAGTGGGTTGCCATACCCTTCTTCAAGGGATCTTCCCCATACAGGGATCGAACCCAGTTCTCATTTCTCCTCCATTGGCAGGTGGTTTCTTTCCTACTAGTGCCACTGTAGTTCCATAAAAATTTTAAGGTTGTTTGCTCTAGTTCTATGAGAAAGGTCATGAGTATTTTGACAGGGATTATATCGAGTCTGCAGACTGCTTTGAGTAGTATGGACATTTTAACAAAATTAATTCTTCCAGTCCAAGAGCTTGGGATAGCTTTCCATTTCTTTATATTATTTTCAGTTTCCTCCATCACTATTTTTATAGTTTTCAGCATACAAGTCTTTCACCTCCATGGTTAACTGTTTTTCCTAGGTAATTTATTATTTATGATGCTGGCTTAAATGGAATTATATTTTTTCTTACGTTCTGTTTATTTTGACAGTTTTTTGTGTATTACTATATATTAGATTATTTCACAGATTACACATTATTATTTACAATCTACAAATGAGGCTGCAAATGTTTTAGGGTTGTTAAACAGCATTGAAATACCCATTCAGTTGGCATATAGCACAACAAGGACTCCTACTAGTCCTTCTAATTCTAATTCCAGGTAGAGTCAATAATTTGTACATAATACCTGCTTACTAAGAAATCACTGCTTCAAACATATTTTGTATCTTCTAATGATACATGGGACTTCCCTGGTGGCTCAGGCGGTAGAGCATCTGTCTACAATGCAGGAGACCTGCGTTCAATCCCTGGGTCTGGAAGATCCCCTGGAGAAGGAAATGGCAATCCACTAAATGTATCTTCAGTATTTAAGTATATGTGCTTCTCCAGGGTACAAAACTATATTCTGGAAAGTTGTTCCTCATTCTCTGCTGGGAAAATTAGTATTTACCATTCAAGACCCAGCTTGTTAGATTAAAAAAAGAATTCTCTTCATCCAAAAGAAAAAAACAATAGATTAAATATCAAAATCAGCAAGACAAATACCATTCTTTAGGTATCTCATGTTTATTGTTATGTGAAAATAGATGAGGAGGGAGCAAAAGAATTGGAGCAACAAATCAGGTTGGTAGAAGGAGTGGGGAAAAAAAGGACGAAGTGGTAGAAAAGCTTGGGACATGTACATACTGCTGTATATTTAAACTGGATAACCAACAAGATGCCACTGTATAGCACAGGAAACTGTTCAGTGTTATATGGCAGCCTGGATGGGAGGGGAGTTTTGGGGAGAATGGATACATGTATATGTATGGTTGAGTCCCTTGCTGTCCTCCAGAAACTACCACAACATTGTGAATTGGCTATGCACCAATAAAAAATAAAAAGTAAAAAAAAAGCTATTGACAACAACAAAGATGGTAGGTAAAGAAAAGACAAATGATAGAACTAAATTTGCTATAGATATTTATGGAAAGGGAGAAATCAAAAATTTGTGAATAAAGAGGAAATTTCTTGTGGAGCAAATTGAATGTTGAGGTATATCTGAGACCTACCAGTTATCTCTCATCTGGGACTGTGAGTTTAAATTTTAGAAGCAAATTCTCATTCAGAGATATAAAACTGATACATAAATTTCATATGAATGTATGAGGTCAGATTTCTATAGAAAGTTTATGAAGAGGAGGTACCCCAGAACATACTCATCAGGAAGATTAACACTTAGAAGGTTATTTATGAGCAATTCTGCTGCTATTTTGCTAATATTATGGCTGAAAAGTTGCATCTTATTTTGATTTGCATTTCTTTGATTTTCTTAGTTGAATGTACTGCATGAATGTACTGAATGTTACATCAAAACTACAAAATATTTTGATGAAAGTAGTGAATATGTGGGCTTCCCCAGCCAGCGGTAAAAAAAAAATCTGCCTGCAATGCAGGAGCCGCAGGGGATGTGGATTCAATCCCTGGGTCAGGAAGATCCCCTGGAGGGAAGCATGGCAACCCACTCCAATATTCTTTTCTGGAGAATCCCATAGACAGAGGAGCCTGGTGGCCTTCAGTCCATAGTGCTGCAGAGTCAGGCATGACTGAAGCGACTTAACACTCATGAACGTTAATATTTTTGATTAAAAAAGAAAAATAATGTTATGTTATCCTGAATGGAGTAGAGTCAAACTAACAAGTGTTTTAACACTTAACTTCCAGAACTTATTCAGAGCAATGTGGTGACATATGGATGGTTCAGCTAATCAACTACTAAGTGTAGGAGATTATTCTTTAGAACCATGTGAATATAATAAATCTCACAGTGCTAATCAGAAATGTAAAATAGACATGCTTTTTCAATCCTCCATACTTTACTTTGTCTTTTCCTAAAGGAAACACAATATACTACCACATATCTAAACTCTAATACATATACTCCAAACTTAGCAGTTTTACTTTAAAAGATAGAAAAAAATAAAGACACATAAGTTACAGAATAAAATGCAAAATCATTTATAGGTTTTCAAGCCAATCTTAAATCTGGAATGTTATATTTTGACAATAATACTTGTAGAAAAATCAGGTAAATACGTTGTAATTTTATGTAAGTAATATATAATAGTACCTCTGCTTTTAAGAATTTCATATATAATGACAGTTAATGTGAGCAATATTTTAGTTATCTATGATTGTAACATGATTTAATCTCACTAAAACTAGAATGGATATGTTAATACATCTTGATTTTTTCCTTTGCTTATTTTGAATGTAGACTGATCTATTAATTGTTTATGACTTTTGCTTATAAAACTCTTGCCCACATTAAGATCATGCAATCAGTTAAACACTGTTTCTTTTCCATATATTTATGGGTAAATGAGTGCTATTGAATTTAAGTAGGTTATTATCATTGCTGCCATTAACATTCTTCTCCAGACTTTGCTAATTTTGAGATGTATTGCATATTCTTTGTTGTTTGCCTCACAGTGTATATGTAGTATGAGAATGAATTGCTGTGTTCTGAAAGTAGTTTTACGTATACAATGGAAATAAGCAAATTTGGGATTCTGGTGTATTCTATTAATATATAACATGGATCAAAACATATGAAATGAGTCTTCTTGACAATTCTTGATACATTACTGTAGGGTATATAGTTTCAATTTACTTATTTTTAGGCCCTGAATAACATTTCCGTCTTGGCTTGTTTACTGCCTTTTAAACTCTTGCTCAATTCCCCCGGCTCATTCTTTGGACTTGGAAATTCAGACCTTATCACCTGGGCCCCATCATTTGGCTGGTCAGAAATGCAGACACTCCCTGTGATGTTTGCTTCCTTTGTGAACCTGCTTGCTGCTGCTAGTCTTCACTGTTACCTGAACTTTGCTTCTTTGGTAGCTATTTTAGCTAACGCCTCTCTGATGGATTTCATTTTTCTATTTTCTACTAACAGCTCATTTGAGGGTTTGGACTATTTGTTTAGTCTGAATTTTTGTTTCAAGAAAAGTTTAGAAATGTGAAAAAAAGAAAATATAGCAGATATATCTTTATATTTTAGGTTTGCTTTATACAGAACATAAAATTGACCTCATTAATAAATTCAAGCAATATTGAAGTCAAGTCCCAACTGTCACCATGCATAACCAAGCAAGTCTCTGCATTGCCCAGATGTTGTTAGATCTGGGTAATCTCTAAAATATTTTCTGCCTCTAAACACCTCAGTGACTTACCCAAACTACTATATTATTAAATATATACACATATATTTATTAACTATATATATAACAATTCTTTCAGAATCAACATAATAACTGTCAGAAAAACAAAAATCCAAATCTCACAAGAGGGTGAGGGAGTCAGGGAAAAAATAACTGCTTGAGTATATTTATTACAGTTTCACTGCAAAGTAAATTTTGTTCTAAAATGAAGGAATATGCAGAGGACACACCACTGCTGAGAACTGAAGTGGTTGTCAGAGAGTTTCAGGAGCCCATAGTCTGAGCTTCCAGTTTTGATTTCTTGGGGGATGGCAGAAAATATTTAAAATATAGGGCATTCTCATGATATGGAGGTTAACAGGAAATGTGCTAAACTAAGCCAAGATTCTGTCACAGTGAGGGTGAATAAGAAGTAAACCCATTGCTCACATAGTTCCTGGGAGAAAGCTTAACATATCCTGATCTTGGCATCAGATAAAGGGAAAGACAGGTTTCCAATGAGAATTTATTATTACAAGCTAAATCTGATTTTTGGCCCATTTTCATATTATATGGAAAAATAATTTAAAGGGAGGGAGTATACATATGAAACTGGGACAAGAAAGCATAAATATTCTTTGGAAAACTGCATATTTAACCCAAGCTTAAAAATAACAAAGCAGAATCATATAAATAGAAGTTGCATCCATACATGCATATAAATCAGCAGAAAAACAAAAAGAGATCTTAATTATTGGCAGAAGAAACAGGCAGATTTCCTTCAAATGACTGATGGCTATTTTATTCAATGATTATTCTAAATTTTCCAACAATGGAAATTAGAAGACAGTAGAATTGTGTCTTAAATTTACTGAGCAACATAAACATACACACACACACTCATTCACACACATGTACATGAACCAAAATCTAAGATAGAATTCTAGGTCCTAATAGTACCCAGTAAAATTATGTAAAATTATGATAATTATCAATAAAATTATATGCAGTAGCCAGAGGCACAATAAAGATATTAAAAGATAAAAAATAAGATAAATATTAAGCTTACCACCAAGAGTCCCTTGGTAAATGAAATTCTAAATAAATAATTTTGGCAGAATAAATGTTATCCTAGATGGAAGATATAAAATAGAAAGCTGTTGGTAAATAAATATAATTGTGAATATGTCTCTAAATATAAACAAACATGAAGTGTATTCTAAACTAACACAAAAACTACTTCTACCAGCAGCAATAACAATGTCTCATCTATAGAGAGGGACACAGTATAGATAAAAATGCTGCACAAAACTTGCATGTAAATTTGATGNGGTAAATAAATATAATTGTGAATATGTCTCTAAATATAAACAAACATGAAGTGTATTCTAAACTAACACAAAAACTACTTCTACCAGCAGCAATAACAATGTCTCATCTATAGAGAGGGACACAGTATAGATAAAAATGCTGCACAAAACTTGCATGTAAATTTGATGGAAGTTGTTGGCGTTAAAATACTTTATACTTTATTTTATTTGTATTGTTAAAGAGAAGCGTAAACATGAATGATAAAAGCAAAGAATAACACTAAAAGATTAGACATGAAGATTATAACTTCCAAAAAAATAGAGGGGAAAATGAAATAATAAAAGGGAAAGAACATATCATTCAAAAAAACAAAAGCAAGAGATCGGGGAAATCCTGATGAGTCTGATTCTAGAGTTTATCCTTATTGTAGCACCTTCTGAATATGCCCCAAACCCTAGAATATAATATAGCTTTGATTCTCAAGATAAAGTACTGAAAAGTTAAATAAGAAACATTTTAACTATTTGATTTTTTCATGCAAATAAATAACATTTCTATATCTTTACAATTAAGCATCTTTTCAAATTAGTTATTTTCAAATATATACCCAGGAGTGGCATTGCTGGGTTATATGATAGTTCCATTTTTAGTTTCTTTGAGAAACCTTCATATTGTCTTCCATAGTGGCTACATCAGTTTACATTCTCACTAATAATCCATTTGTTTTCTTTTTCTTCACATCCTTGCCAAGATTTTAATTCATTTTTTTTGTAAAGAGAGCCATTCTATTGGGTATATGGTGGTTTGGATTTTTTTGTTTACCTAATGATTAGCAATGTTGAGCATTTTCTTCATATGCCTGTTGGCTATTTGTATGCCCTCTTTGGAAAAATGTCTGTTCATTTCTTCTGCCATTTTAAATGTAATGTTGATTTGTATAAGCTATTTATATATGTTAAATATTAATCTTCTATCTGTATATCATTTGCAAATATTTTCTCCCATTCAATAGATTGTTGCTGCATTTTGTTGATGTTTTCCTTTGCTGTGCAAAAGCTTTTAAATTTAATTAAGTCTCATTTGTTAATTTTTGCTTTTCTTTTGCATTAGGAAACATACAAAAGCATGTTACTATGATTTATGACAAAGAGCATTCTGCCTATGTTGTTGTCTAGTTTTACAGTATCTGGTTTTCCATTTAGATCTTTAATTCATTTTGAGATTTTTTAAATATGTTATTAGGGAATGTTCTAATTTCATTCTCTTACATGAAGCTGTTCGGTTTTCCTAGCACCACTTACTGAAAAGACTTTCTTTTCTCCACTGACTATATTTGTCTCCTATGTTGTAGGTTAACTGTAAGTGCATAGGTTTATATCTGAGTTTTCTATCTTATTCCATTGATCTGTAGGTTTGGTTCTGCACCAGCACTGTATGTTTTGATTGCTATAGCTTGGTAGTTTAGTCTGAAGTCAAGGTGAATGATTCCTTTAGCTCCATTCTTCTTGCTCAAGTTGTTTTGGCTATTCAGGTCTTGTGTGTTTCAATGCAAATTTTAGATTTATTTTTCTATCTCTGTGAACAATGTATTTTGATAGAGATTGAATTTAAGTTGTAGATCACCTTGTGTGGTATGATCATTTTAACTATGTTGATTCTTCCAATCCAAGAATACTATATATCTTTCCTTCTGTTGTGTTGCCTTCCATTTCTTTCATTGATGTCTTAAAGCTTTTGGAATACAGATCTTTTTGCCTCCTTAGGTTGGTTTACTTCTATGTATTTTATATTTTATGGCTAGATAATAAATGGGAATGTTTCCTTAATTTCTCTTGCTAGTGTATAGAAGTGTAAGTGATCTCAGTATATCAGCTTTGTATCCTGGAACTGTACCAAATTCACTGATGAGCTCCAGTAGTCTTCTGGTGACATCTTAAGAATTTTCTATGTCTAGTATCATGTNATTTTACATTTATTTTTCTATCTCTGTGAACAGTGTATTTTGATAGAGATTGAATTTAAGTTGTAGATCACCTTGTGTGGTATGATCATTTTAACTATGTTGATTCTTCCAATCCAAGAATACTATATATCTTTCCTTCTGTTGTGTTGCCTTCCATTTCTTTCATTGATGTCTTAAAGCTTTTGGAATACAGATCTTTTTGCCTCCTTAGGTTGGTTTACTTCTATGTATTTTATATTTTATGGCTAGATAATAAATGGGAATGTTTCCTTAATTTCTCTTGCTAGTGTATAGAAGTGTAAGTGATCTCAGTATATCAGCTTTGTATCCTGGAACTGTACCAAATTCACTGATGAGCTCCAGTAGTCTTCTGGTGACATCTTAAGAATTTTCTCTGTCTAGTATCATGTCATATGGAAACAATGACAGTTTTACTCTTTTCTTTCCAATTTGGTTTCGTTATACTCCTTATTTTCTCCGATTGCTATGGCTAGGTTTTTCAAAACTATATGAATAAAGAGGCAAGTGTGGGTATCCTTGTCTTATTCCTGCTCTTAGAGGAAATGTTTTCAGCTTTTCACCTTCAAGTATGATGTTAGCTGTGAGTTTGCCTTGTACTGTGCTGTGTTAAGTTGCTGCAGTAGTGTCTGACTCTTTGTGACCTTACAGATCATAGTCCACCAATCTTCTCTGTCCATGGGATTTTCCAGACAAGAATACTGGAGTGGGTTGCCAGGTCCTCCTCCAAGGGATCTTCCTGACTCAAGGATTGAACCCAAGTCTCTTATGTCTCCTGCATTGGCAGATGGATTCTTTACCACTAGTGCCACCTGGGAAGCCCAAGTTTCTCTTAAATGACCTTTATTATATTGAGATATGTTAGATCTATGACAACTTTCTGGAGAAATTTTTATAAATGGATGTTGAATTTTATTAAGAGAACTTTGCATCTACTGAGATAATCATATGGTTTTGCTATTTCAATTTGTTCATGTGGTATATCNTCTTGCCCACATTAAGATCATGCAATCAGTTAAACACTGTTTCTTTTCCATATATTTATGGGTAAATGAGTGCTATTGAATTTAAGTAGGTTATTATCATTGCTGCCATTAACATTCTTCTCCAGACTTTGCTAATTTTGAGATGTATTGCATATTCTTTGTTGTTTGCCTCACAGTGTATATGTAGTATGAGAATGAATTGCTGTGTTCTGGAAGTAGTTTTACGTATACAATGGAAATAAGCAAATTTGGGATTCTGGTGTATTCTATTAATATATAACATGGATCAAAACATATGAAATGAGTCTTCTTGACAATTCTTGATACATTACTGTAGGGTATATAGTTTCAATTTACTTATTTTTAGGCCCTGAATAACATTTCCGTCTTGGCTTGTTTACTGCCTTTTAAACTCTTGCTCAATTCCCCCGGCTCATTCTTTGGACTTGGAAATTCAGACCTTATCACCTGGGCCCCATCGTTTGGCTGGTCAGAAATGCAGACACTCCCTGTGATGTTTGCTTCCTTTGTGAACCTGCTTGCTGCTGCTAGTCTTCACTGTTACCTGAACTTTGCTTCTTTGGTAGCTATTTTAGCTAACGCCTCTCTGATGGATTTCATTTTTCTATTTTCTACTAACAGCTCATTTGAGGGTTTGGACTATTTGTTTAGTCTGAATTTTTGTTTCAGGAAAAGTTTAGAAATGTGAAAAAAAGAAAATATAGCAGATATATCTTTATATTTTAGGTTTGCTTTATACAGAACATAAAATTGACCTCATTAATAAATTCAAGCAATATTGAAGTCAAGTCCCAACTGTCACCATGCATAACCAAGCAAGTCTCTGCATTGCCCAGATGTTGTTAGATCTGGGTAATCTCTAAAATATTTTCTGCCTCTAAACACCTCAGTGACTTACCCAAACTACTATATTATTAAATATATACACATATATTTATTAACTATATATATAACAATTCTTTCAGAATCAATATAATAACTGTCAGAAAAACAAAAATCCAAATCTCACAAGAGGGTGAGGGAGTCAGGGAAAAAATAACTGCTTGAGTATATTTATTACAGTTTCACTGCAAAGTAAATTTTGTTCTAAAATGAAGGAATATGCAGAGGACACACCACTGCTGAGAACTGAAGTGGTTGTCAGAGAGTTTCAGGAGCCCATAGTCTGAGCTTCCAGTTTTGATTTCTTGGGGGATGGCAGAAAATATTTAAAATATAGGGCATTCTCATGATATGGAGGTTAACAGGAAATGTGCTAAACTAAGCCAAGATTCTGTCACAGTGAGGGTGAATAAGAAGTAAACCCATTGCTCACATAGTTCCTGGGAGAAAGCTTAACATATCCTGATCTTGGCATCAGATAAAGGGAAAGACAGGTTTCCAATGAGAATTTATTATTACAAGCTAAATCTGATTTTTGGCCCATTTTCATATTATATGGAAAAATAATTTAAAGGGAGGGAGTATACATATGAAACTGGGACAAGAAAGCATAAATATTCTTTGGAAAACTGCATATTTAACCCAAGCTTAAAAATAACAAAGCAGAATCATATAAATAGAAGTTGCATCCATACATGCATATAAATCAGCAGAAAAACAAAAAGAGATCTTAATTATTGGCAGAAGAAACAGGCAGATTTCCTTCAAATGACTGATGGCTATTTTATTCAATGATTATTCTAAATTTTCCAACAATGGAAATTAGAAGACAGTAGAATTGTGTCTTAAATTTACTGAGCAACATAAACATACACACACACACTCATTCACACACATGTACATGAACCAAAATCTAAGATAGAATTCTAGGTCCTAATAGTACCCAGTAAAATTATGTAAAATTATGATAATTATCAATAAAATTATATGCAGTAGCCAGAGGCACAATAAAGATATTAAAAGATAAAAAATAAGATAAATATTAAGCTTACCACCAAGAGTCCCTTGGTAAATGAAATTCTAAATAAATAATTTTGGCAGAATAAATGTTATCCTAGATGGAAGATATAAAATAGAAAGCTGTTGGTAAATAAATATAATTGTGAATATGTCTCTAAATATAAACAAACATGAAGTGTATTCTAAACTAACACAAAAACTACTTCTACCAGCAGCAATAACAATGTCTCATCTATAGAGAGGGACACAGTATAGATAAAAATGCTGCACAAAACTTGCATGTAAATTTGATGGAAGTTGTTGGCGTTAAAATACTTTATACTTTATTTTATTTGTATTGTTAAAGAGAAGCGTAAACATGAATGATAAAAGCAAAGAATAACACTAAAAGATTAGACATGAAGATTATAACTTCCAAAAAAATAGAGGGGAAAATGAAATAATAAAAGGGAAAGAACATATCATTCAAAAAAACAAAAGCAAGAGATCGGGGAAATCCTGATGAGTCTGATTCTAGAGTTTATCCTTATTGTAGCACCTTCTGAATATGCCCCAAACCCTAGAATATAATATAGCTTTGATTCTCAAGATAAAGTACTGAAAAGTTAAATAAGAAACATTTTAACTATTTGATTTTTTCATGCAAATAAATAACATTTCTATATCTTTACAATTAAGCATCTTTTCAAATTAGTTATTTTCAAATATATACCCAGGAGTGGCATTGCTGGGTTATATGATAGTTCCATTTTTAGTTTCTTTGAGAAACCTTCATATTGTCTTCCATAGTGGCTGCATCAGTTTACATTCTCACTAATAATCCATTTGTTTTCTTTTTCTTCACATCCTTGCCAAGATTTTAATTCATTTTTTTTGTAAAGAGAGCCATTCTATTGGGTATATGGTGGTTTGGATTTTTTTGTTTACCTAATGATTAGCAATGTTGAGCATTTTCTTCATATGCCTGTTGGCTATTTGTATGCCCTCTTTGGAAAAATGTCTGTTCATTTCTTCTGCCATTTTAAATGTAATGTTGATTTGTATAAGCTATTTATATATGTTAAATATTAATCTTCTATCTGTATATCATTTGCAAATATTTTCTCCCATTCAATAGATTGTTGCTGCATTTTGTTGATGTTTTCCTTTGCTGTGCAAAAGCTTTTAAATTTAATTAAGTCTCATTTGTTAATTTTTGCTTTTATTTTGCATTAGGAAACATACAAAAGCATGTTACTATGATTTATGACAAAGAGCATTCTGCCTATGTTGTTGTCTAGTTTTACAGTATCTGGTTTTCCATTTAGATCTTTAATTCATTTTGAGATTTTGTAAATATGTTATTAGGGAATGTTCTAATTTCATTCTCTTACATGAAGCTGTTCGGTTTTCCTAGCACCACTTACTGAAAAGACTTTCTTTTCTCCACTGACTATATTTGTCTCCTATGTTGTAGGTTAACTGTAAGTGCATAGGTTTATATCTGAGTTTCCTATCTTATTCCATTGATCTGTAGGTTTTGTTCTGCACCAGCACTGTATGTTTTGATTGCTATAGCTTGGTAGTTTAGTCTGAAGTCAAGGTGAATGATTCCCTTAGCTCCATTCTTCTTGCTCAAGTTGTTTTGGCTATTCAGGTCTTGTGTGTTTCAATGCAAATTTTACATTTATTTTTCTATCTCTGTGAACAGTGTATTTTGATAGAGATTGAATTTAAGTTGTAGATCACCTTGTGTGGTATGATCATTTTAACTATGTTGATTCTTCCAATCCAAGAATACTATATATCTTTCCTTCTGTTGTGTTGCCTTCCATTTCTTTCATTGATGTCTTAAAGCTTTTGGAATACAGATCTTTTTGCCTCCTTAGGTTGGTTTACTTCTATGTATTTTATATTTTATGGCTAGATAATAAATGGGAATGTTTCCTTAATTTCTCTTGCTAGTGTATAGAAGTGTAAGTGATCTCAGTATTTCAGCTTTGTATCCTGGAACTGTACCAAATTCACTGATGAGCTCCAGTAGTCTTCTGGTGACATCTTAAGAATTTTCTATGTCTAGTATCATGTCATGTGGAAACAATGACAGTTTTACTCTTTTCTTTCCAATTTGGTTTCGTTATACTCCTTATTTTCTCCGATTGCTATGGCTAGGTTTTTCAAAACTATATGAATAAAGAGGCAAGTGTGGGTATCCTTGTCTTATTCCTGCTCTTAGAGGAAATGTTTTCAGCTTTTCACCTTCAAGTATGATGTTAGCTGTGAGTTTGCCTTGTACTGTGCTGTGTTAAGTTGCTGCAGTAGTGTCTGACTCTTTGTGACCTTACAGATCATAGTCCACCAATCTTCTCTGTCCATGGGATTTTCCAGACAAGAATACTGGAGTGGGTTGCCAGGTCCTCCTCCAAGGGATCTTCCTGACTCAAGGATTGAACCCAAGTCTCTTATGTCTCCTGCATTGGCAGATGGATTCTTTACCACTAGTGCCACCTGGGAAGCCCAAGTTTCTCTTAAATGACCTTTATTATATTGAGATATGTTAGATCTATGACAACTTTCTGGAGAAATTTTTATAAATGGATGTTGAATTTTATTAAGAGAACTTTGCATCTACTGAGATAATCATATGGTTTTGCTATTTCAATTTGTTCATGTGGTATATCACATTGATTGGCTTTTGGATATTGAAAAATCCTTGCACCCTTGGGATAAATTCCATTTGCTTATGGTGTTTTATTCTCTTAACTATTGTTGGATTCAGTTTGCTGGTATTTTGTTGAGGATTTTGCATCCTCATTGATTGTTAACCAATAATATTGGCCTGTAGTTTTCTTTTTTGTGGTATCTTTGTCTGATTTTGGTATCAGAATGAAGCTAGTATCATAGAATGAGTTTGGAAGTATAGTTTTCTCTGTAACTTTCTGGAACAGTTTCAAAAAGATAGGTGTTATTAATAACTCTTCTCTAACTGTTTGGTAGAATTCATCTGTGAAACCATCTGGTCCTAGACTTTTGTTTGTTGTAAGTTTTAAAATTACAGATTCCATTTCATTACTGGTAATTGGTCTGTTCATATTTTCTATTTTTCCTGGTTCAGTCTTGCGAGATTGTGCCTTTCTAAAAATTTGTCTATTTCTTCTAGGTTGGGGCTTCCCTGATAGCTCAGTTGGTAAAGAAGCCACCTGCAGTGCAGGAGACCCCAGTTTGATTCCTGGGTCGGGAAGATCCCCAACAGAAGGCACAGGCTACCCACTCCAGTATTCTTGGGCTTCCCTTGTGACTTAGCTGGCAAAGAATCTGCCTGTAGTGTGGGAGGCCTGGGTTCAATCCCTGGTTTGGGAAGATCTCTTGGAGAAGAGAAAGGCTAAGATTTCAGTGAAGTTAAGTAACTCACCCAAACTTTCACAGTGGAAGAGTCAAGATTCAAAGCCAACTTTACAGAAAGCTATATTTATTATTTTCACTACTCCACAGCTTAAATACAAGATAGACAATGTTGTTTTAACTGGCTTTTAAGTTTTTATTCAGACCAAACAATTTGAAATTCTCCGAGTAGAACAACTGAAGCATAAAAGCAGAGATTGCACTAGTATCATGAATGAGCGTCCTGGATATTTGATTTCTGCTGTGTTAAATCAAGTAACAGAAAAACCCAGACAAAGCAAAAAAAAGCTTTGCTGTTGCCTAACCTCCTTATTTTTCCTTCCCAGTTTCATCCATCCTTCACTGCTTGAAACATTCCCCTTTCCTACACAAGGTAAATCCAAAATATCAGGAGAGTTAACTATGGCTAAAACAATACATACTTTCTGCTATAACAAATAGTTCTATGTAAATATTTTATGAGTAAAATTTCCAATAACTCATTTGTATTTCTTGAACAAAACAGAATGCTTACATTTATTTAGGGAAAAAGGAGAAAAAAATCTTTGAAGGACAAGCAGTTTGAAAACAAAACCTTTGTGATACATACATCCTCCTGTTAAAATGAATGACTTTGATAGAATTACTAAGTAGACAGTAGAATTTACATTATCATATTGAAAGGCATATGAGTTTCTCTGATATAACTCTTGAGCAGACAGTAGTAAAATTAAGGAAAAATTGATTCCAAAATGAAACATCTATTTTAGAAAACTAGGANGATAGAATTACTAAGTAGACAGTAGAATTTACATTATCATATTGAAAGGCATATGAGTTTCTCTGATATAACTCTTGAGCAGACAGTAGTAAAATTAAGGAAAAATTGATTCCAAAATGAAACATCTATTTTAGAAAACTAGGATTTGTTGTGTTTGGAAACTCATGATAAGAGTTTTGAGAAAAGCAGCTTTATATTTTACTAAAGGAAACTATTATCTAAGAACAATCATTCATATAGCTTCTGATTTGGATTTGGCTGTGCTCCAATGATACCATTTTGATAGACAAAGCAAGTAGAGCTTTTCAAGCCTTTCAGTTTAGAAAAATGTATTTTGTTAGTTTTATTTTCCTTTCTATTTTTGCTCATATGTCTAAAAGAAAGGATAGGATTAATTTTGTAAGAAGAGAACACAAAGGGAAGATCCACTATCCCAACCGCCAATTACAGTTGCTAGAGCACTATTTGCTTTATGAAGAAAAACATTTTCTAGTATTCAGCCTGCTCATNCTGTCATGTACTAAGTATTATAGCAGTGTGTGTGTGTGTGTGTTACAGTTATGAAAAGAAACTTGGTATATACTCCATGCTTCCAAAGAGCATGACATCTGCTCAGTACATTGGGAAAAATTTTTTTTCATAATAATATTCAGGTCTTGTTAGAGCAGAAAGTGCACAAAGTGACAACAATTAAAGAATAGAAAAATAATGTTTTGCCCATTGCATAATTTTATATTAGATGTGTTATGTGAAAGTAAGTTAGTCAATTGCACAAGGAAACATTTATGCAAGTGATAGTATTTAAAAGGCTTTTCCCCTTTGTAGAGATATTTAGGTCTCCTAGTCCTATTCACTGTGTTGACTGGATCTCTCTGTCTGATTTTCTATAAAAGAAGACATATGTCACTTATCTCTGTGGCATGAAACCTGCAAGTCTTGGGACTATATGCCAGTGACTTTCTACCTGGGCTTTTAGAATCTTTTCCTTTGAGGTATCATAGCAATTCCATAATTTGTGGAGCTGCTGAAAGTAATAAAGACCCCCTGTTCTTAGATGCCTAGGGAGAATGTATCCCTTAACAAGCTTGTCAAATGTATACTGTTGTCCAGTGATTCTTAAAAATTGCCTCACTGTATCCTTGCTATTTGAACACTATAAATATATTTTGCTAATACTTAGAATGGGCAGCATGAACTTTTTTTCTGGGGTCCCAGTAACATCCAAACTTTACATGACAGTGGATTTGGAAATACTCATTGAACTTGCATAAGATTCATGGAAAGAACAACATTGTTGGAAATTTGAGTGATAAATTGCTAGGAGTTTTGGTTGCCAAATATGTTAGTACTTCTTTTTTTCCTCTGAGATATACTAGTGTTTTATTTGTGCAGTATGTAAATGACACAAGTTGATAAGAAGCAAAAGGAAAAAATGTTAATCTTGTGTATGTTAACCTAAGAGCTCATGTAGACAGCGCTAGTGGAGGCATATCCAGCTTAACATTTTCCACACAATGTGTCTAGTTCTCGAATTTCTACTTGATTTATACGTATCTTTGTGTGGAAAAAAAAGTATGAAACATGCAATAAAGCTATTTATCTCGGCAGTCAGTACTCTGAATTTTTTTTTCAGTGAGTGCTAAGCAGATAAAAACAGTTGAATAGAGCAGACCCAAGGATCTATTTTGGAAAAAAGAAAAAAAAAATAGTTCTTTTTGTTTGTTCCCTATCCTATAAATAAGCTGTATTAAATCATTCTTTGTCTTTGAATACTTTCCATACAGATTCCATGTTTTGAGACATTTTATGGCTAGAAGATTTTAGAAACTTTTACTAGGAATATATTATAAAAATAAAAGAAAATCCAAATAAAGGAAATGATTAGGGCCCATCTGAAACACCAGCAGCAACATGAGCGTGTTTTCACAGCACCATCACAATCCATGGGACTGCCAGGTGAGTCTCCTGCATCAGTGGGCCACTCCAGTCCAGGCATGCTCAACTTCAAATTTAAATGTACTTTAAACATATTTAGTGCTTCTAAAAGCAGATTGCACCTTATAGTCATCTTCTTGAAGGAGTTAAAAAATGTCTTAAGAGAGGGTGATGCCTCTTTGGGATTTATGATTATTGCTCACAGTCTTTATTGCTCAGCCTGCTTTCACACTGCACAACCACATTACACCCGCAAGAAAGCATCCAGAGGCAGGCTCACTGCTTCAAGTTTTCATAATAATTTATCCCCGAGTCTGACTCCATTGTTCTGCCTCTATTACACAGAACTTCTATGTAACATCAAACATATTTATTAATAGGAGAAAACTGTGTCTTTATGAGTGTTTCTGTAATGAAATAGTATGAAAGATGTGGGAAGTCACTGGCAGTTTCAGTTCAAGAGGCACTCTTCAGGGAGAGAAAAATGGGAATGTTTTTATGAACATGAAGTAAAACTCTAAAAATAGATGAGATGTTCTGCTAATCTCCACTGTTCAATAATATATAGGCATATTGTTCTTTGGGAATGAGAAGGGCACTGCAGATTCCTTCCTGTTGCCAAATGTGTTCATGGTTAGAAAAAATGAGCATTACACACCTCCTCCTGCCTATTCTTACAGTCTGGGCAGCAACTACCCTCATGGGTTTTAAGAGCCCCTCTGTTACTGTTAATGAAGGACTGACGTTGATAACCAGTTTAGTGAGAGGTTCTTCATCCCCCCCCTCCATCTCAACCCCTGCCCTCCAGTGACACCAGCACAAGGGGAACTGGGTCTTCAGTTTAACAATGTTGTCATGATAAGTCTCCATCTCTGGGCCACTGGATTGCAATAAAGGCTATTACCTTGTTGGCTGAGTACCATATCCTTTTGCTGCCTTTCGCTGCCTGCTAATGCTTTGCTCCCTTTTTGCTATTTTAATTTGCATTTAGAAGAGCTAGCAGCCTTACTTGGCAAAGCTAGCTGCTGATGTAGCTAACAATAAAGCACTGTGTCACCACTTGGATCTCAAAAATTACAAGAAAATGAAGAGCTAACATATATATTTTTTCCCTAAAGCCAGGAACCCACTTTAATTTTGTCAAAACTGTGAAAAAGTGTTATCCCAGTGTAAGTTAGGTCAGAGCATACAGATTTGTGTTGAAAGGTCAAATTTGTAAACAGAATGGGAAGGAGTTGGCTGAATGAGAATAAGGACTATAAAAAGATAGAGTATTGTGATAGTTGGAGCACTCTGCCATGAGAGAGGGCTTAATATTTTGTTTAGTTTAAAATTGGAAGAAATCAGTTATGATAGATACAGCTCTTCCATAAAGGATGTTATAGAAGCTCTCCACACACTAGCTAAGGATGAATTTGGTTATCAAACTATCTTAATTAACTATACATCCATTGTGAAAGAATAGGTTCGTTAATAGTGATTTGACATAGGTCTTTCTTTCAAATAGCTTATAGTGTAATTGAGTATAGTTATCCACATCATTTATGTTCCGAAATATGTATATCCTTTCTCTGCAAGTTTGATATTTTTACTGTGATAGTATAAACTTTGTATTATATGCACTTCTGCTACCTAGAATAACTAGAGAACACCACATTGAGTAGGAAATCAGAAATTTCAAAAGGGGAGTTTATTTATGGCTCACAAACAACTGGAATATCCTACTAGAAGGACTTTAAAGCTAAGGAAAACCATATATCATTAATGAAACTTACCCTACATATTGAAAATAAATATTGTCTACCTCCATAGACAGTATGCTCAGTAGACAGTATATTTATCATACTTGAATCATGAAACTCAACTATGTTGAGTTTGATCAGTATCAAAATCAGTAAATGTCAAAGTTGATATGAATAATCCTCAAGACTAAGAATCCTTTGACTTCAACTAGTGCTATTTGAAACCTGCCTGTATCTTTTGTCTTGAAGATTTTGCTTTATCATATGTTTCCTTACTCCTATATCTTTACATGTAGTTCTCAAAATGTCTCAATTTCAACATCCTGAAGCCTTTTTCTTCTTATAGCAAACAACCCAAACTACTTTCTTGGTCCTACATATCTTTACAGCTGTCACCTTTCTTTTCATAGTCAAGGATTTTGCAAGTGTTGCTTTGCTCAAAGTTTAAACCTTCTCACTACTTGTTCATTCACCTTGCTAAAAAGGGAAATTTACTCCCACCTTTCCCCAGTGACCTCTGCATTGCTAAAGTTGAACACACATTTTCTATCATCTTTCTAGTAGGATTTCACTTTTCACAGTCTTTTCTTTTTTCCTTTAGGATAGTATTTCCTTTAGGATAGTATTTCTCTTACTTTTTTCTGTCCTTTGGAAAAAGTTATTTTATATACTCTCAGTTCCTTTTAGAGATTTCCTTTCCTCTGTGCCATTAAGGGCAGTGTTTCCTAGGGTTTTCCCAACTTTCTTGACTTATCTTTTTCTATGTTCTCCCTAAGTGGTTCCATTTATAGCTATGCCTTCTAGTACAATGTAGGAAATTATGACTTCAAAATTTATTTCCCACCTAAACTACTCTCCCAAATTTCAGAAGTATAGAGTCAGTACCTACTTGATGTTAACATTTGAATATCCAGTGTTCATCCCACGTGAAACATATTCAAAAGAGAAATTATCTCACCTCCTTTTGCCTCTTCTTCCCATTTATTTCCTCATTGGCAGTGCAGTTACCAAATATTGAGATGTTTATCTTTTTTATCTTACCCCCTGCAATCAACTTTAGTTGTTTTCCCTTTCTTAATATATCATCTACCTGTTGCATCTTCTGAAATTCCTGCTATTACCTTACTCATGTTCTTACCTAGGTTACTTGGCAAAGTTAATTTTTAATGCAACTCATAATAAGACAGTGCCATTACTTGAGTTTTCTGACTCTCTAGATATCGAGTTCAAAACATCTCTGTTTTGGTAATTCCCTAATTTTGCTAAATCCCAACTTGAGTTTGATGTAATGATGAAAAGGATACATATTAAAGGGATAGACAGTGCCCCTCACAGA
>SJYW01043862.1:228500-254154 GCA_006410735.1 Raphicerus campestris
TTTATATGTATCTTTGTGTGGAAAAAAAAGTATGAAACATGCAATAAAGCTATTTATCTCGGCAGTCAGTACTCTGAATTTTTTTTTCAGTGAGTGCTAAGCAGATAAAAACAGTTGAATAGAGCAGACCCAAGGATCTATTTTGGAAAAAAGAAAAAAAAAATAGTTCTTTTTGTTTGTTCCCTATCCTATAAATAAGCTGTATTAAATCATTCTTTGTCTTTGAATACTTTCCATACAGATTCCATGTTTTGAGACATTTTATGGCTAGAAGATTTTAGAAACTTTTACTAGGAATATATTATAAAAATAAAAGAAAATCCAAATAAAGGAAATGATTAGGGCCCATCTGAAACACCAGCAGCAACATGAGCATGTTTTCACAGCACCATCACAATCCATGGGACTGCCAGGTGAGTCTCCTGCATCAGTGGGCCACTCCAGTCCAGGCATGCTCAACTTCAAATTTAAATGTACTTTAAACATATTTAGTGCTTCTAAAAGCAGATTGCACCTTATAGTCATCTTCTTGAAGGAGTTAAAAAATGTCTTAAGAGAGGGTGATGCCTCTTTGGGATTTATGATTATTGCTCACAGTCTTTATTGCTCAGCCTGCTTTCACACTGCACAACCACATTACACCCGCAAGAAAGCATCCAGAGGCAGGCTCACTGCTTCAAGTTTTCATAATAATTTATCCCCGAGTCTGACTCCATTGTTCTGCCTCTATTACACAGAACTTCTATGTAACATCAAACATATTTATTAATAGGAGAAAACTGTGTCTTTATGAGTGTTTCTGTAATGAAATAGTATGAAAGATGTGGGAAGTCACTGGCAGTTTCAGTTCAAGAGGCACTCTTCAGGGAGAGAAAAATGGGAATGTTTTTATGAACATGAAGTAAAACTCTAAAAATAGATGAGATGTTCTGCTAATCTCCACTGTTCAATAATATATAGGCATATTGTTCTTTGGGAATGAGAAGGGCACTGCAGATTCCTTCCTGTTGCCAAATGTGTTCATGGTTAGAAGAAATGAGCATTACACACCTCCTCCTGCCTATTCTTACAGTCTGGGCAGCAACTACCCTCATGGGTTTTAAGAGCCCCTCTGTTACTGTTAATGAAGGACTGACGTTGATAACCAGTTTAGTGAGAGGTTCTTCATCCCCCCCCTCCATCTCAACCCCTGCCCTCCAGTGACACCAGCACAAGGGGAACTGGGTCTTCAGTTTAACAATGTTGTCATGATAAGTCTCCATCTCTGGGCCACTGGATTGCAATAAAGGCTATTACCTTGTTGGCTGAGTACCATATCCTTTTGCTGCCTTTCGCTGCCTGCTAATGCTTTGCTCCCTTTTTGCTATTTTAATTTGCATTTAGAAGAGCTAGCAGCCTTACTTGGCAAAGCTAGCTGCTGATGTAGCTAACAATAAAGCACTGTGTCACCACTTGGATCTCAAAAATTACAAGAAAATGAAGAGCTAACATATATATTTTTTCCCTAAAGCCAGGAACCCACTTTAATTTTGTCAAAACTGTGAAAAAGTGTTATCCCAGTGTAAGTTAGGTCAGAGCATACAGATTTGTGTTGAAAGGTCAAATTTGTAAACAGAATGGGAAGGAGTTGGCTGAATGAGAATAAGGACTATAAAAAGATAGAGTATTGTGATAGTTGGAGCACTCTGCCATGAGAGAGGGCTTAATATTTTGTTTAGTTTAAAATTGGAAGAAATCAGTTATGATAGATACAGCTCTTCCATAAAGGATGTTATAGAAGCTCTCCACACACTAGCTAAGGATGAATTTGGTTATCAAATTATCTTAATTAACTATACATCCATTGTGAAAGAATAGGTTCGTTAATAGTGATTTGACATAGGTCTTTCTTTCAAATAGCTTATAGTGTAATTGAGTATAGTTATCCACATCATTTATGTTCCGAAATATGTATATCCTTTCTCTGCAAGTTTGATATTTTTACTCTGATAGTATAAACTTTGTATTATATGCACTTCTGCTACCTAGAATAACTAGAGAACACCACATTGAGTAGGAAATCAGAAATTTCAAAAGGGGAGTTTATTTATGGCTCACAAACAACTGGAATATCCTACTAGAAGGACTTTAAAGCTAAGGAAAACCATATATCATTAATGAAACTTACCCTACATATTGAAAATNTAACTAGAGAACACCACATTGAGTAGGAAATCAGAAATTTCAAAAGGGGAGTTTATTTATGGCTCACAAACAACTGGAATATCCTACTAGAAGGACTTTAAAGCTAAGGAAAACCATATATCATTAATGAAACTTACCCTACATATTGAAAATAAATATTGTCTACCTCCATAGACAGTATGCTCAGTAGACAGTATATTTATCATACTTGAATCATGAAACTCAACTATGTTGAGTTTGATCAGTATCAAAATCAGTAAATGTCAAAGTTGATATGAATAATCCTCAAGACTAAGAATCCTTTGACTTCAACTAGTGCTATTTGAAACCTGCCTGTATCTTTTGTCTTGAAGATTTTGCTTTATCATATGTTTCCTTACTCCTATATCTTTACATGTAGTTCTCAAAATGTCTCAATTTCAACATCCTGAAGCCTTTTTCTTCTTATAGCAAACAACCCAAACTACTTTCTTGGTCCTACATATCTTTACAGCTGTCACCTTTCTTTTCATAGTCAAGGATTTTGCAAGTGTTGCTTTGCTCAAAGTTTAAACCTTCTCACTACTTGTTCATTCACCTTGCTAAAAAGGGAAATTTACTCCCACCTTTCCCCAGTGACCTCTGCATTGCTAAAGTTGAACACACATTTTCTATCATCTTTCTAGTAGGATTTCACTTTTCACAGTCTTTTCTTTTTTCCTTTAGGATAGTATTTCCTTTAGGATAGTATTTCTCTTACTTTTTTCTGTCCTTTGGAAAAAGTTATTTTATATACTCTCAGTTCCTTTTAGAGATTTCCTTTCCTCTGTGCCATTAAGGGCAGTGTTTCCTAGGGTTTTCCCAACTTTCTTGACTTATCTTTTTCTATGTTCTCCCTAAGTGGTTCCATTTATAGCTATGCCTTCTAGTACAATGTAGGAAATTATGACTTCAAAATTTATTTCCCACCTAAACTACTCTCCCAAATTTCAGAAGTATAGAGTCAGTACCTACTTGATGTTAACATTTGAATATCCAGTGTTCATCCCACGTGAAACATATTCAAAAGAGAAATTATCTCACCTCCTTTTGCCTCTTCTTCCCATTTATTTCCTCATTGGCAGTGCAGTTACCAAATATTGAGATGTTTATCTTTTTTATCTTACCCCCTGCAATCAACTTTAGTTGTTTTCCCTTTCTTAATATATCATCTACCTGTTGCATCTTCTGAAATTCCTGCTATTACCTTACTCATGTTCTTACCTAGGTTACTTGGCAAAGTTAATTTTTAATGCAACTCATAATAAGACAGTGCCATTACTTGAGTTTTCTGACTCTCTAGATATCGAGTTCAAAACATCTCTGTTTTGGTAATTCCCTAATTTTGCTAAATCCCAACTTGAGTTTGATGTAATGATGAAAAGGATACATATTAAAGGGATAGACAGTGCCCCTCACAGAGGAGAAAGGATAATGGATTTTTTTTTTTTAGTGAGGATTTTTTTGTTCTGCTTCCAGTCTTGCCTTTTTCCAACCTAATCGCCAATCTGAAGAGAGAATCTTACTTCTAAGATAGTCTAAGTGGTGAAACTCCTTTCAAAGTTAAACAAAACAAAACTAAGCATTCTAACAAGTCTTAGGAGATGCTCTCTACATTAAAATATCTTGCCACTAGTTCTGCCCTACCCTACCCCTCACAAATTGTGTTCTGGTTTTTCAGAAATACTTATCTTGTCTCCAAGATGTCATGTTTTCTTGTGCCTATTTACATTTTCACAGGCCTCTTAGATTATTAGATTCCTCCTTAAATTACGTATCTACTTAGTCTTTAGGATTTTACCTTTACTGACCTTTCCCTACCTGTTTGTTTTCATTCTGTGCCCAAGACTCTCCTATTTATTTTCAAAGCTGTGTATATGTTATTTGTGATACTTTTACTCACTTTATTCTAATTACCTACATTCCAATATGCCTTTCTCACTAATCCTCTTCTGGCAGTTCACTGTCTTCTCATAACTATATCTCCAGTAGTGTGTTTGTAATTAATGCAAGGGATCTGAATTAACTTTTAGACAAACAAGTTATAAGAAGTCTCTCTTTTCCATTTATCCATTCTGATTATTTCTATCCAAGTAATAAAGCTATATAAAATATGTTTATTGGCCATTTCCCAAAGAAAGGTGAAGTACTCTTGGACATTGAAGCTATATTTGGGGATGTTTAAAGGAAAGATTGTTAGTTGTAGAGTTGGTATTGTAGACATAGTCATAGTACTAAGAGAAGACTGGTTTTAAAGTTCTAGTCAGTCTTGATCCTGAATAAGCTGCTTTAAGTGTAAACCTTAGTTCCTTCATTTATACAACAAAGTACCCACTTCGTATGTTGTGTGTGTGTGTGTGTGTGTGTGTGTGTGTGTGAAAGAGAGAGAGAGAGGATTAACTGAGACAGTGTTGTAAAAAGCCTGGCCCATAGATAGTTCATATTAATAGTAGCCCTTATTGAAACAAAATGAGCTCTAGAACATTTTTTACTTCTAATTAGAGACAGCCACGGCAGTGGTCTAGGTCCAGTCAGGAGACAGCAACCATACAGTAGGTTAAAGAGGGCTTGTTTAACACAAAGAGTTATTGATGAATGTAGCTATAAGATATAAAGAAAATTTCTGTGGTACACTAAGGTGGAGAGAGAGTACCTCAGGGAGGATAAGACTTCCAAGTCCTTCCAGGAGAAGATGTAGTTTGGACTCTGGATGACAGAGGTGATTGCTGGTTTGACCATTCTGAAACTGGTCTGGAGCTGCTGTGTAAATAACAGGCTACCTTCCACAGTGCATGGAAGGAGCAGGTGATTGGTAGCGGATGGTTAGCACACAGTGGGAGCCCAGATGCCAATATGAACAAAAGGTTCTACGAGGTTGCTTTTTGAAGAAGGATTGACTACTTGGTGTGTGACCCTTTGGGACACAGATGGTAACATGCAGGCTACTCAGGGCTTGTCAGAAGGGTCCAAGCTGTCTGCAGAAATTGATAGGCCAGGCTACAAGGTCAAACACCACATCCTTGGCTCATCGTTGCTGGGTAGTTCCTAAGCAGATGTCCTCATTCCCACACTGCTGACCCTCCTTGCTTGTGGGGCAAACTGCAGAAAGCCTCCACCTACTGCAGTATCCCCTCATTGCCCTCTGCTGAGAAAGTTTAACATTGTATTCACTTTAAAGGAGAAATGCTTAAACAAATTCTGTTGTTTATCACTTTGAAGAGTACATTTAGAACTAAGAGGCAATAAATTGATAACTGGCACAGCAGACATGCTTAACAAATATGGAGATGATCTAGAAATCACAACACTGTAAAACTGTGTTCAAATACTGTGTTCTGCTGTATAGCTCTTTCAGTCCCAAGTTTTTAATATGAAAAATTGACTTATATAGGTGTAAGATAGCTTTAGTTCATAATTTAAATATGAATATCCATTAGCATCATGATAGCTCTGCATACGCTGGAAAATAATTTAATGAATTACAGAATAGCACATCAAAGAGATGCTATGGTCTACTGAATAAAAAATCCAGTTTTTGAAAACTGCCTTAACATAATTTACCTATCCAATGTCAGTTTAAAATTTGCACAATAGGCTGTAATGACTTTTTAAAATATTATGTAAATACTGACCCATTTAATATGTTTTACAAAGAAATATATTTTAAACAGTCTTTTATACTGCTTTGATAGATTGTAAAAGAAGGCTCATTTTTTTTTCTCCATTACCTAAAAATGTTTCTCAGAGAAAATAATAAAAGAAAAATTACTATGCTGAGCATGATGCCAGGGGAAAACTAAGAATCCTTGAAAGTAAAAATTAATTGAACTGCTGAAAATTACTATATCATGGCACAGTTATGTGATATTAGAATAAATCAAAATGGTTATCAGGTCAGCTTTGATTCACAAAGGTCTATACCTAACCACTTTGAATCTCAGACAATACAACCTATCATTCCTCTAATTTCTTTTTCTCTGAAAATAATAGCAATGTTTTATCAACAACTGATTATAACGTGCCATACTGTGCTGAGTATATATATTTTCATCACAATCTTTTTATTGCAACAACATGGTATTATTATTGCAATTTCACAGATGAGGAAAGTGAGAATTGTTACCCATTCAAGAGAGCCATCTCAGAAGTAGAGGGCTAGGATTTGGATAGTCATCCTTCTCCAAACCTCCTATTGATTATAGCCATAGTTCTAACTCTAGGTCAAGCAGAGGTTTATATTTCATAATAATCAGGTTGGAGTTGACAGCACTGCTTCTCAAACTTTCATAAACACCTGACGATTTTCCTAAAATACAGGGTGTAGTTTCCTTGGTCTGGAGTTAGACTTGAGATTCTAACAAGCTCTCATTTGGTACCTATTACTAGTCAGTGAACCACACTTAGCATAGAAAATTTTAAAAGAACAATATAGTTGGACAGAAAAAGATAATAGTGAGATTCTAATAGTTTTAAGATTTGAGTTCAGTTAAGTTCAGTTGCTTAGTCGTGTCCGACTCTTTGTGACCCTATGAACTGCAGCACACCAGGCCTCCCTGTCCATCACCAACTCCCAGAGTTCACCCAAACTCATGTCCATCAAGTCAGTGATGCCATCTAACCATCTCATCCTCTGTCGTCCCCTTCTCAATCTTTCCCAGCATCAGGGTCTTTTCCAATGAGTCAGCTCTTTGGATCAGATGGCAAAAGTTTTGGAGTTTCAGCTTCAACATCAGTCCTTCCAATGAACACTCAGGACTGATTGCCTTTAGGATGGACTGATTGGATCTCCTTGCAATCCAAGGGACTCTCAAGAGTCTTCTCCAACACCACAGTTCAAAAGCATCAATTCTTCGGCGTTCAGCTTTCTGTATACTCCAACTCTCATATCCATACATGACCACTGGAAAAATAATAGCCTTGACTAGACGGACCTTTGTTGGCAAAGTAACGTCTCTGCTTTTTAATATACTGTCTAAGTTGGTCATAACTTTCCTTCCAAGGAGTAAGCATCTTTTAATTTCATGGCTGCAATCACTGCAGTGATTTTGGAGCCCAGAAAAATAAAATCAGCCACTGTTTCCCCATCTATTTGCCATGAAATGATCAGGCTGGATGCCATAATCTTAGTTTTCTGAATGTTGAGCTTTAAGCCAACTTTTTCACTCTCCTCTTTCACTTTCATCAAGAGGCTTTTTAGTTCCTCTTCACTTTCTGCCATAAGGGTGGTGTCATCTGCATATCTGAGGTTATTGATATTTCTCCCGGCAATCTTGATTCCAGCTTGTGCTTCTTCCAGTCCAGCGTTTCTTATGCTGTACTCTGCATAGAAGTTAAATAAGCAGGGTGACAATACACAGCCTTGACATACTCCTTTTCCTATTTGGAACCAGTCTGTTGTTCCATGTCCAGTTCTAACTGTTGTTGCCTGACCTGCATGTAGGTTTCTCAAGAAGCAGGTCAGGTGATCTGGTATGTTCATCTCTTTCAGAATTTTCCATAATTTATTGTGATCCACACAGTCAAAGGCTTTGGCATAGTAAATAAAGCAGAAATAGATGTTTTCCTGGAACTCTCTTGCTTTTTCAATCATCCAGCGGATGCTGGCAATTTGATCTCTGGTTCCTCTGCCTTTCCTAAAAGCAACTTGAACATCTGGAATTTCACATTTCACGTATTTTTGAAGACTGGCTTGGAGAATTTTAAGCATTACTTTACCAGCGTGAGAGATGAATGCAATTGTGTGGGAGTTTGAGCATTATTTGCCATTGCCTTTCTTTGGGATTGGAATGAAAGCTAATCTTTTCCAGGCCTGTGGCCAATGCTGAGTTTTCCAAATTTGAGTATTGTTGCTAAATTAATTGGAAAAAATAGAGATAAGTGAAAGAGATGATTTGTAGTTCCTGAGCTTAAAAAAAAAATCAAGAGAAAAACTTGGAAGTTTCTGCTATCAACATAAAGTACCTCACAGTAAAGGGAAGGATGCATTAGAAATAAATGGCCTTCCTAACTTTTTTTCTATCAATACAGTATACCTAACACCAAAGCAAGACAAACAAAATACAAGAAAACACACACAGAACAGTATCTCTATGAACACAGAAGCAAATATTCTCCAAAAATATTAGCATATTGAATCCAAAAAGATATAAAAAGAATTACCTACCACAACCTCAAAAATCTGCTGCTTTACTGACTATGCTAAAGCCTTTGTGTTGATCACAACAAACTCTGGAAAATTCTTAGAAATAGGAATAGCAGACCACCATACCTGCCTCCTGTGAAAACTGTATGCAGGTCAAGAAGCAACAGTTAGAACCGGACATGGAACAATGTAGTGGTTCCAAACTGGGAAAGGAGTACGTCAAGGCTGTATATTGTAACCCTGCTTGTTTAACTTCTATGCAGAGTACATCATGCTAAATGCTGGGCTGGATGAAGCACATATCAAGACTGCCAGGAGAGACATCAATAACCTCAGGTATGCAGATGGCACACCCTTATGGCAGAAAGTGAAGAGGAACTAAAGAGCCTTTTGACAATGGTGAAAGAGAAGAGTGAAAACCTGGCTTAAAACTCAACAATCAAAAATTGAAAATCATGAAATCTGGCTTCATCATTTCATGGCAAATAGATGGGGAAACAATGAAAACAGTGTAAGACTTTATTTTGAGGGGCTCCAAAGTCACTGCATATGGTGACTGCAGCCATGAAATTAAAAGTTCCTTGCTCCTTAGAAGAAAGTCTATGACAAACATAGATTATTAAAAAGCAGAGACATTACTTTGCTGACAAAGGTCTATATAGTCAAAGCTATGATTTTTCCAGTCATGTATGGATGTGAGAGTTTGACCATAAAGAAGGTTGAGCGCCAAAATAATGATGCTTTTGAACTGGGTTGTTGGAGAAGACTCCTAGAGTCCCTTGGATAGCAAGGAGATCATACCAGTCAGTCCCAAAGAAAATCAATCCTGAATATTCTTTGGAGGAACTGATGCTGAAGCTGAAATTCCAATACTTTGGCCACTGATGTGAAGAGCCAACTCATTGGAAAAGACTCTGATGCTGGGAAAGATTAAAAGCAGAAAGAGAAGGAGATGATAAAGGACAACATGGTTGAATGGCATCACCTATTCAATGGACATGAGTTTGAGCAAGCTTCAGGAGATGGTGAAGGACAGGGAAGCCCAGCATCTGCAGTCCATTGGATTGCACAGAGCCGGATACGACTGTGTGACTGAAGAACAACCACTACAACCGAGTGAGATTTATCCCAAGTATGCAAGTCTCGTCCTACATTTGAAAATCAATAAATATAATCCAACACATCAATGGACTAAAAGAGAAAAGTGAAAGTGAAAGTCACTCAGTCATGTCCGACTCTGCGGCCCCATGGACTGCATAGTACCTGGAATTCTCCAGGCCAGAATACTGGAGTAGGTAGCCTTTCACTTCTCCACAGGATCTTCCCAACGCAGGGATCAAACCCAGGTCACCCACATTGCAGGTAGATTCTTTACCAGCTGAGCCACAAGGAAAATACATGATGATACCAGGAGATGCAGCAAAAACTTAACAAATCTAAAACCCATGTGTGATAAAAACTCAATAAAGAAGCAATAGTGGGGAATATTTTTTAAATTGATAAAGACTACAAAAAACCTATAGCCTACAAGAAACCTATAATAGTTTAATACTTAAATTGTTTATATTTGTTATATGGTTCTTGTTTACATTTTTCAGAATTATTCCACATGTTATGAAATCTCATACCTATAATCTGCAGTTTGGTTGGTCAAAGTAGACTGCTTGAACCAGCAACATCAGTACCATTTGAGAGTCTGTTAGGAAGTCTGATCTCAATCCCCACCCCAAACCTATTTTATCTGAATGTGCATGTCCACAATACAAACAATTGTTAATATACACAGAAAAGTTTGAGAATTACTCTTCTACAGATCTGATTTTTAAGTTATTGATCAGCTATTGAAAGACTCCCCAAAATATCTCAATATTACTTTTAGCAATATATTTAAACCAAATGTGTTTTGTGAAAAAATGAAACACTAAATATGTAATCACACAGCAATGTTTCTGTTAACAGCAAAATATTTCTTATTTCAACAAGAAACTAGTCCAAGCAGAGTCTACCCTTAAATAATAATTTATCTCTCTGGGTTATTTATTTATTTATTTATTTGGCTTTCAGATTTGTTTTTATCTTATCAACTTATTTTTGTATTGTAGGGGAAAAATTATGATAATTACTGACTTAGAATAATTGGCTGAACCTGACTGTGGGTTATTATTCCATCAGCATCTTGACCTGATGGAGAAAAGGGGAAAAAAAATCTTGAGAAGAAAAATCACTTTCTAATTTTGCTGTTGAATTGCTCTTTGAGTTTTTATATTCACACCTTCACTCTGGTTTCAGCAAAACAACAGGTGCAAACTGCAGATGGATCCTATTGCAGTCACAGACAGACACATCTGCCTCTGGTTACATGAGTCTCATTTTCAAAGATGACCAGCAGCAACAAGATCTGTGTCCTGGAGTGGCAGAGCAGAGGGCTTCTATGGATAGTGAGGATACCTACAGACTATGCTATTTCCACCTGAGTACTCAGTCAAGCCAACCTTTCCAGCTTCATTTCAGGAGCTTTAATACTGATTTTTTCCACCTGCATTTAGGTATAATTAAAATTTTTTCTCCAAGTGAAAAAAAAGGAAAAAGGAACCTTAAATAAATAGGTATCTGAATTATTACATACTGATAAATATTTGCATAGTTATCCTCATTAAATACAAAATGTACCAATATAGCATAGATAGATTATGCTTGCCAAAACTGAAGGGTTAATATATGTTAAAACAGATATATTGGACTTCCCAGGTGGCCCTGATGGTAAAGAACTTGACAGTCAATGCAAGGAGACATAAGAGATGTGGATTTGATACTTGAGTCGGGAAGATCCCCTGGGGGAGGTCATGGCAAACCACTCCATTATTCTTGCCTGGAGGATCTGAGGACAGAGGCGTCTGTCAGGTGACAGTCTACAGGGTCACAAAGAATCCGACACCACTGAAATGACTTCATATGCATGCACAACAGATATATTAGTTTTTTCAGTGCTGCTATCCAAATAGGTGACACATTTGAGTATTTGTGAAGGTATTTAATATTTGTCATGTTACTTATACAGAATTACTAAAGCAAATAATGCCATCCAACTCAAAATGTGCATGTATATGTGTGTGAGAGAGAATGAGCATAGTGTAATAAATGATATCTGAATGAGGCATGAATATATTTTGATATGTAAATAAACCAAGAGATACCATTCTATACTTCAAGTCTATATACCAATATTAATAATTTTATTCTTCAAATAATTTTACATCAATTGAATATGTCTATGTTATCAGACAATATTCATATGTGTTAGTGAATGTACAATTAACACACATTTTATACACATATATGTATGTATATACATGTGTGTGTATATTCTGAGACATGGTGACTTAATATACTATAATTAATATAATTGTATAGCAAAAGATGCTATGTGTTCCCTTTTTTATATATGTGTGTGAAAGTGTTAGTTGCTCAGTTGTGTCTGACTCTTTGCAACCCCATAGACTCAAAACTTCCAGGCTCCTCTGTCAGTGGAATTGTCTAGGCAAGATACTGGAGGCGTTAGCCATTCCCTTTTCCAGGGAGTCTTCCTGACCCAGGGATCAAACCCAGGTCTCCCACATTGCAGGCAAATTCTTTACAGTCTGAGCTACCATGGAAGACCATAGCCAAATATTGATATGTATATATAGTGATATTTTCAGTACATATGTTGAATTTTCTATTAAATTGTTAGAGTAGCAACATTTCCAACTAAAGATAGTGCTGTATTAACATACAAAAATACTCAGTAATGTCAGTAATCAAGTAAAGAAAAACCAAAACAAATACCTTTTTTTCTATAAAATTTGAAGAGATCAACTTCTCAGTTTATTGCTGGTAGAAATATACATATGGCATATAGTGCATAAGCCTTAGTCTCTTTTGATCTACATTTTCTCCTTTTGTCCTTTATATGTCATAATTAAACAATCATATACAAATCAAAAGNTAACATACAAAAATACTCAGTATGTCAGTAATCAAGTAAAGAAAAACCAAAACAAATACCTTTTTTTCTATTAAATTTGAAGAGATCAACTTCTCAGTTTATTGCTGGTAGAAATATACATATGGCATATAGAGCAGAAGCCTTAGTCTCTTTTGATCTACATTTTCTCCTTTTGTCCTTTATATGTCATAATTAAACAATCATATACAAATCAAAAGTCTGTGTGTAATGGTGTTTACCAAAACATTTAGAAGGAAAGCAATAATTTGAAGATGATCTAAGCTTTTGGTAGCAGAAATTATAACCCATCAAGTAGCCATTTTAAAAGTTACCTTGTTAAGAACATTTAAAGATAGGAAAATTCTTAAAATACAACATTTAATCAGTCAGTCAGTTCAATCTCTCAGTCGTGTCTGACTCTGCGACCCAGTGGACTGCAGTGTACCGGGTCTCCCTGTCCATCACTAACTCCTGAGTTTACTCAAACTCATGTTAATTGAGTCAGTGATGCCATCCAACCATCTCATCCTCTGTCGTCCCCTTCTCCTCCACCTTCAATCTTACCCGGCATCAGGTTCTTTTCAAATGAGTCAGTTCTTCACATCGAGTAGCCAAAGTTTTGGAGTTTCAGCTTAGTGAACATCAGTCCTTCCAATGAATATTCAGGACTGATATCCTTTAGGATGAACTGGTTGGATCTCCTTGCAGTCCAAGGGACTCTCAAGAGTCTTCTCCAACACCACAGTTAAAACGCATCAATTCTTCACTGCTCAGCTTTCTTTATGGTCCAACTCTCACATCTATGTATGACTGGAAAAACCATATCGTTGACTAGACGGACCTTTGTTGGTAAAGTAATGTCTCTGGTTTCTAATATGCTGACTAGATTGGTCATAACTTTTCTTCCAAGGAGCAAGCATCTTTTAATGTCATGGCTGCAGTCACCATCTGCAGTGATTTTGGAGCCCCCTAAAATAAAGTCAGCCACTGTTTCCACCATTTCCCCATCTATTTGCCATGAAGTGATGGGACTAGATGCCATGATCTTAGTTTTCTGAATGTTAAGCCAATTTTTTCACTCTTCTCTTTCACTTTCATCAAGAGGCTCTTTAGTTCTTTCCTTTCTGCCATAAGGGTGGTGTCATCTGTATATCTCAGGTTATTGATATTTCTCCCCAGCAATCTTGATTCCAGCTTGATTCCAATATTATATTAAATGAATTAACAGAGACAAAATTTAAAGTACAGTGAAACTTAATTGTGAAATCATATGTTTACTCAGTAACTATTGAATGCCTCTGTTTTGCTTATTTTTGCAAGTACTGTCTAGGTATTTGAAAATTAGTGAGTAAAACAGAAGCCCCTGATCCTCATATAGCATATGTTTTAGCAGGAACAGGACTAGAAACTGAAGCTTCAAAACTTTTACTAATAACACTATAAATGATTTGTATTTTCTTGTTTGTACCTTTACCTTCTAATCATCTATGTGTGTGTGCTTAGTCACTTCAGTTGTGTCCAACTCTTTGCAACCCTGTGATCTGTAGTCCCCAGGGCTCCTCTGTTCATGGGATTCTCCAGGCAAGAATATTTGTGTGGGTTGCCATGCCCTCCTCCAGGGATCTTCCTGACCCAGGAATCAAACCCTCATATGCTGTATCTCCTGCATTGCAGGTGGATTCTTTACCCACTGAGCCACCTGGGAAGCCCTCTAGTCATCTATATTAATAATGAATTACTTTTATGGTAACAAAAATGTAATTACTTAAAAATGCAAAAAAAAAAAAAATCAGAAAAATAATCGTGCTAGTAAAACCATTGCTTAACTAGTGCTGCTGCTGCTAAGTTGCTTCAGTCGTGTCTGACTCTGTGCGACCCCATAGATGGCAGCCCACCAGGCTCCCCCATCACTGAGATTCTCCAGGCAAGAATACTGGAGTGGGTTGCCATTTCCTTCTCCAATGCATGAAAGTGAAAAGTGAAAGTGAAGCCACTTAGTAGTGTCCGACTCTTAGCGACCCCATGGACTGCAGCCTACAGGCTCCTCCATCCATGGGATTTTCCAGGGAAGAGTACTGGAGTGGGTTGCCGTTGCCTTCCTTCTCCAACTAGTGCTAGACTCGTTACCCTCAAAGATAAGCATGATCTTTAGTCCCTCTAGACCTTAAACTTCAGCTAATACTTACACAATATTTTTTTGTTACTTCTCTCTATTCAAAGGTGCATAGTAGTCTCACTAATTTGTTCCTTAAAAATCTCAATGGAAATATAATTAGTTGAAATTAATATGTGGATATAAGTTTTGGTCATAGAATTGGTTTCTCTGGCCCAGTTTAGCAGTACAATTCTAACTGATTATCCATTCATTGATGAGAGTGGTATCTTGATAGTGGACATCTAGTTCCAATGATCTCTGTAATATACTCAGTACTCATTTACCTGCAACTGTGTGATCTATCTGTAATTTTGTCATTTAACCAAATCATTTTTATATTTGCATATGACATTTTTTCAAAACATCATGTTTAACGGCTGCATAATATCATAGTTGTTCAAGTGCTAGGTGGGTAATTATTCTCATTTGCATTGTGGCTATTATTATATTGAAATAACCTATATTATAAAACCTCTTGAAGGATTCCTAACCTCTGTCTACTAGGTTTATACAGTGCAGACTGTCAGGTTTTGGCATCTTCTCTTGGCATCTCTGTCTGTGGTCTCAAGCATAAATACAGACAGAGTAGATGATGACTGACATAAATGAGTGAAAGCTGGGAAAGAAGAGGGCCAAGAGGCATTTGCAAATTTATATGCTGTAAAGGGACAGCAGTATTCACTTTCAGCCTTGTTTGCCAATCAGGAATAGTAGCCTAAGTCTTCTGACTTTTAAAAAATTAAAAATCTAGTTATTAAATATAAAATTTCCAATTAAAAATTTGCTGAGTTGACTTAACACAGCATGCCAGTGAACTAGATTTGGTTTTCAGTAGGAAGAATTCAAGCTTATGAACTTACACACTGTTGCTTATTATGATGTTCTTGACAAAACTATATTCTTCTAATTTGTTTTTGTATTTTAAGGTCATACAAACAAAAATTTTAAAGGAAGATTCATAATTTCCATGCATATGTGTGTAGAAAACACCATTGTCTGATTTATTGATGTTCAATTAGGCAATTCTATTTTAAGGTTATTATTTCTAACATATGTTTGCTTTTAAAATTACTGGGTGTTTGAGACTTTCATTTGATAATAAATCAATGTAAGCTTATAAATACCATGAGTAAACATTATGAGCATATCAGGAAATCGAGTATATGTGCACAAATCGCACATCCACTTTCCTTGCTTCTTACATAGTGTATACTCTTGGATCTATGCTCTGACCTTTCACAAAAATTAAACACATTATTTTAAATTTGAAATGCTAAGTGTAATTACAATGTCATAGCATCTCTGATAGCACAGGGGAAATAAAGAACCAGAACAAAGGGAAGTTATTTTATTCCAAACCAAGAATAAACCAAGTCCTAGAGACTGTAAATGCAAGGACAATTGTTAGAAAATAATGTATAGAATAATATATTTAGGCAAACTGTTGACTCTAATAAATTTAAAATTGTTAACAAAGCACTGAACAAGGAATCATACAGCAAGTTAAGTAGGGTCAACTAGTGTGCCACAACTGTCACCAGAGGACAGGGATGAAATTCTGAGTAGATGCAAAGCATAACAAAAGTTGGAAGAATTCCATGTTATTAACAGTTTGAAGCATTTTTTGCTCATCTCAGACTCCTCAAGTATCAGAAATGGAGTTTTGTTTTTCTCCATCTCCAGATTCTATTCATGGAACACTCTTGTAGGTTAAAGTGCATCAGTATTAGCCTTCAAGCAGGGATGCCCTTGAAGGACCCATCTTGCTTTAAGAAAGGAAAAGGCTTTTCTTTAAGAAAAGAAAGACTTTTCCCAGCTGGAAAGCTTTGATTCAAAAACTTTAGTACTATATTTTAGATGATTGTTTAATGAAAAGGACATGTTGCAAAGATTAAATACTGTGTTCTAGGTGCTTTAAAATTGCTTTCATGACTTAATTTGTTTTAAAAATATGTTAAAAGTAATTGTTTGCTTTTATGTAATAATACCAGTAATGACAACAATAGTAACTAATGCTTTTAAGCTCATGTAGGGAAATATGTTCTGTACCTCAAAACGTGACTAATCTTTATAGCAATCTATGGGGCAGCTATGATCCCTGCACCTCTTTTTGAGACATGAAAATACAGAAGTAAGGGACAGAGCTGAATTATGAACCTAATCAGTCTGATCCTGAAGGCAGTGATCTTAACTTCTTTGAATCTCATTATAGTTATATGTTTTACCTGGTAGACAATGGATTCTGATTTTACCCATATTTAATCTAGGTCTATTGCTCTTCAAAATACAGGCTCTTTGCACTCTGCCAGACAACCTTCTCTACAAATAAGCAATCTGTAGGATGTAACTGGTGACTTAAAACCCTGAAATCTCCCTCTCTGTCTTCAAGAGTGGGAGTGTATATGTGTACTGGGAGTATACATTAACCCTGTTTCAATCACAGTCTATAGCGCATAGGGCAGGGAATATTTCTGCTGCAGCAAAGGGTGTTTGACCCTGTTTTTGACTTACATTTCAGGGAGCAACATTGACTGTTTTTTGTCAACTTGCTTTGTCAATGGCTGCTCCTCTGCCACTGTCTGGGGAGAAAACAATTTTCCTTCTACCTTTCCATGTTCTTGACTGAGAAACCCCTGTAATAATAATAATTAATTAATTAATTAATAGAAGAAAAACAAGTTTAATAATATCCTATATTCTTGGGAAATAGGCATGAAAACTGAACAACTCCCCAAGTGCCCAAGCCACCACCTTAAAAACCATCTCCAGCTAAAGACAAAAGAAAACATATGGGGTTATCTTATGTGATGTTATCAGGCATGATACAGTAAAGTAGGGTATGTTTGTTATGCAGATTTAAGTCTTTGCCTTCTCCTTTGATGACAGTTTCTGGAGATAAAGAGCTATCTTCCTTTCCCTGGTACAGAGAAGGAGATACTCTTAAAGATAGAGATTTCCCTTATAAATGTAAATGTCTCTTACAAAAGGGTAATTCTACTACGTGGTTATCAGTTTCTCCTATGTACACTGGTTCTTAAAAATATAAGCCTAAAATAATGCTTAAGTCAAAGGTGTATATNAAGATAGAGATTTCCCTTATAAATGTAAATGTCTCTTACAAAAGGGTAATTCTACTACGTGGTTATCAGTTTCTCCTATGTACACTGGTTCTTAAAAATATAAGCCTAAAATAATGCTTAAGTCAAAGGTGTATATTCTGGGGTGCAAATTCAGTTCCACTTTTCTTGGTCACCCTTGCATTACTTCTGAGGCAAACCTTTGGAATCTACCAGGAGAAATTCCTCAGAACACTCACCAGTGAAATTTCTCTAATTAGCAATCTATGTATTTAGGTACAGGAATTTGACACAACTTCCGGGATTATACGTTCTCTTCCCAAGTGTTTTAAGTGTATATATATCGTTTCCAGTCTCTTTAGATAGATTTGTCAGGAGAGTGTGTAATTTCACAGTTCTNCCAATGCAGGAAACATAATGAGACATGGGTTCCATCTCTGGGTCAGGAAAAGCCCCTAGAGAAGGGTATACCAACCCACTCCAGTATTCTTGCCTGAAGAATCCCACGGACAGAGGACTCCAATGGGCTGCAGTACACAGGGTTGTGAGGAGTCGGGTGTGACTGAATCGACTTAGCACGCAAGTACACACATGTCTCCGAGTAAAAAACAATGAACCTTTAAATATTAAAACAAAATGCTGTTAATCAAACTAATGATAGCTATACAATTTTCAGTTTAAAAATACAATATGTAGCAAGAATCAAACAACTTTCTAATCACTTGTATTTCCTGATTTGTATCAGTTGTAATTTACATGAAAGGATAGTAGTTAACATGATTTTGGAACATGATCACTTCTAGAGTCTGATGAAAACAGTAGATCATCTCCCCAGAAGAGATTCATCTGTGCATGCACAGTAATAGTCCAATCTTCATTCAGTTAAGGCCACTTTAATGTATATAAATGTATGAAATACAGAATACACAGACTTATAATGACTAGCGATCCTCTAATTATTTATTCCCTGCAACCTTCATTCTCAAACCAAAGATCCCTAATCTCTTATACCCTCCACTGTTTGTTTTTCTTAGCACTTGCCACCATACTGTATACTTTACTCATGCCTTATATTTATTGTTTATTGTCTGTTCTACATGCTATCCTGTATCTTCTACCAGGACAGTGATCTTTGTCTATTTAATTCACCACGCATCTAGAACTGTTCCTGACGCAAAGTAGTCCCTCATTATTTCCAGAGCAAATGAATAGATTTATGATGACTGGATACATTATATTTAGAATAAGGGTCTGGATTTTGAGCTAAGAGCCTGGCATTGAATTTTTGATCTGAATATCTCTACCTCTGTTATTTCAACCTCAACAAGGGCACCATTCCCCAGAGGATTATCAACCAACCATGTTAGGTGTTAACTTGGACAGGAATTTTCTTTAAAGAGTGAATTGATTTTTTACAGCTTCATAAGGAAAAAAAAATGTTCAACATAAGTAATTGTAAGTCAAACATTATTATAGCTGCTGCTACTGCTAAGTTGCTTCAGTCGTGTCCTACTCTGGGCAATCCCACAGATGGCAGCCCACCAGGCTCCCCCATCCCTGGGATTCTCCAGGCAAGAACACTGGAGTGGGTTGCCATTTCCTTCTCCAATGCATGAAAGTGAAAAGTGAAAGTGAAGTCACTCGTCATGTTGACTCCTAGAGACCCAATGGACTGTAGCCCACCAGGTTCCTCCATCCATGGGATTCTCCAGGCAAGAGTACTGGAGTGGGTTGTAAATTATTAAATTCTGTATCATATACATATACAAAATTAAATCTTTTATCCTTTAGTGTGTTAACCCTGGGTCAGTTGACTCTTGATTTTTCTTTGCTTGTTTTCTGGATTGATTTTCATTGTTTTATTTTCCAGCATTCTATTTTTTTCTATCATAATTTTGGGCTATTAATCACTTAGAATATTTAGATTTTTAAAATAATTGTTAGATAGCTTTAGATATACCATGAACTAAGAAAAAAAGTCACCCTAACTGGGCTGGAAGAAGCACAAGATGGAATCAAGAGTGCTGGGAGAAATATCAATAACCTCAGATATGCAGATGGTACCACCCTTATAGCACAAAGTGAAGAGGAACTAAAAAGCCTTTTGATAAAAGTGAAAGAGGAGAGTGAAAATGTTGGCTTAAAGCTCAACATTCAGAAAACTAAGATCATGGCATCCAGTCCTATCACTTCATGGCAAATAGGTGGGGAAACAGTGAAAACAGTGTCAGACTTAATTTTTTGGGCTCCAAAATCACTGTAGATGGTGATTGCAGCCATGAAATTAAAAGATGCTTACTCCTTGGAAGGAAAGTTATGACCAACCTAGATAGCATATTGAAAAGCAGAGACATTACTTTGCCAACAAAGGTCCATCTAGTCAAGGCTATGGCTTTTCCAGTAGTCATGTTGGATGTGAGAGTTGGACTGTGAAGACAGCTGAGTGCTTAAGTATTGATGCTTTTGAACTGTGGTATTGGAGAAGATTCTTAAGAGTCCCTTGGACTGCAAGGAGAGCCAACCAGTCCTTTCTAAAGGAGATCAGCCCTGAGTATACTTTGGAAGGAATGATGCTGAAGGTGAAACTCCAGTACTTTGGCCACCTCATGCGAAGAGCTGACTCATTGGAAAAGACTCTGATGCTAGGAGGGATTGGAGGCAGAAGGAGAAGGGGACAACCGAGGATGAGATGGCTGGATGGCGTCACTGACTCGATGGACGTGAGTCTGAGTGAACTCCTGGAGTTGGCGATGGACAGGGAGGCCTGGCGTGCTGCAATTCATGGGGTCGCAAAGAGTCAGACACGACTGAGCGACAAAACTGAACTGAACTGAACAACAAAATATATTATGAAACACACACACACAGTAACCTCACTAGCCAATGTATCTTTACCGCAGCTCCTATTTAGAAGACAGGCTGATAAAATGTGGCAAGCTAGTTCACATTTTGTGAGGAAGGGGAAAACACTTTTCCACTTGGGAACTATTCATTAAATTTTATTTCAAAGGGAATTTTTATATATTGCTAACTTATCAGTCAGTGAATGAAAACAGAAAGATGAACAGTTATGCTGTAGTTACAGAATACTAGGCATGTCTGGTGAGATTCAGCCTGAGGATAAGGGAAGAAAGAACATTTAAAAGGAACAGTCGATGTTCTTTGTAGGTGAGAGCTTTTTGGTTGTTTGATTGTTTTGACATCTGCCTGCTTCCTCCTATGTTCATCACTCTTTCCTTTACAATGCCGCAGACGCTGCTAGATATTTCTCACACAGCACAAAACGACTCCTTTCACAGCGTCAGTGTGCCTGACTAGAACATTTACTCTCCATGATGTGCCTAATCATTAAAACTGGCCTGAGCAGCAGACAGGAGTGAATGACTGAGTGGTGATTAGTGAGTAATATCCACAGAGGAAGAGTTTATTATTTTTGCATATTTTCATTGTAAAGAAAGTAACATGCTGGAGTGTAAGTTTTCCACCAAAACTTAATGACTTACTAAATGTGTCAACTGTATTCTCTCCTGTCATTATTCAGTCTCAAATTAAAAGTTCATTATTACCTTCTCAAATTATTGTGTTACAAAGACTTAGCTAGAAAGTCCCTTTGTACTTGTGCTCATTTGTACCTCTGTGAGTTTTCTTTCAGTTATCAATTTGTATATCCCACATGCATATGACACAAAAGAAAAGGAGTCCTCAGTTAACAAGCTTCAGGGTTTTAAAAATTCATCTGTAACTCATGTGCTTGAAGTCAAAGTGCATTTTAAATATTATCAAAGAATTAAGCCAAAAGATTAAAATAAATAATTTAGGGGCAATTTAGGAGATATTAACAATGTTAATCTGGTTAATTAATATCATATATTTCTCTATTCAGGTTTTCTTTAATGTCATTCAGTAGTTTATAATTTGTTTCATAAAGTCTGTAACCATTCTCTATTCAATTAATGACCAGATATTTTATAACTATTTTTTCTATTGTGAATGGTAGCACATATTCTTTTGTATTTTCCAATATTAATGGAAGTATAGAGAAATGAGTTTCTAAGTTTACAGAAATTGTCAAAATGCTGATTCATAACAGTTTGAATTTTAGAAATGAGGGTTAAATCATAGATAAAGAAAATTAAATAGAAAATCAATAAATTAGAATATAAATTTCGGAAAATTACTCAGAATGAAACACACAAGGTTAAAGATAAGAATATGAGAAAAAGAAACTGAGAGACATGGAGGTTAGAATAGGAGAATTAGCCTACGATAAAAAGCTCCTAAAGGGGATACTGTAGATACTGAAGAATTAGCAGGGTCCAAATCCGGCTCAAGAAAGCTTATACTATCTTAATGCTTCTCGAGAAGGTCCAAGAAGACATGAGTGCATGGACTTCAGCCCAAGTCCAAATGTAGATATTTACTAAAGGGGAGTGAGTGGCCTTATGTATAGTATGTGTCCTTTTTAGGGCTTAGTCTCCCTTTGCTTTAAAAGGGCTTCACGTGGTGGTCCCTAATGTATGGCATTGTCACGAGTCTCACAGATAATAAGAGTGCTGCTCACCCTTGTGCCTGGAATGTGAGCACTCAGGGAATGCCACCTGTTATAAGATTCTAGAAGTGTGGTAATAATTATACTATTACTTAATATGTAGAGATGTAGGCACTAAATAATACTCTAAAACCGAACCACAGCATTATTAGATAACAGTACTCTCAGGGTAGGCATTTATCCTGCATATCCACATTGCTCTAATCCTGATACTAGAATGGTATTATTTTCATTTATCAGTTCAAAAATATTTAGTTTGAGGAGTGGTGTTAAGGACCAAGAAATTTGAGGAGCTAAATTGCAGGTTAGGGGGCACTTTCTTAAGACTCTGCTCTTGAAGGGCTCACACACAAACTCCCTCCCTCCCTCTAAGTCTCAGTGCAAGGTTACAGATTAGAAAGCCAGTGGGTTATGCAAGAAGGAGATTCATTAACTTTAGGATATGCGCCCAAGGGGCAATGATCTGGGAGAACTTCTTCTGGGGGCAAAAGTGCTGGTGGCCAGCCCTTTTTTTCCCTCTCTTTCAACCTAACTGGGCCAGTGCTGGCAGCTGACATTTCTTTCACTCTTCACCTTACCTAACACTGTGCGATCTCCAAAGCAAACCCCCACACGGCCCACCTTAGCAGGAGCCCTCGCTTGCGTGAATGCCTCTCTAAAGTAGCTCTGACTCTGGGGAAAAGAACCACTCACTAGAGTGCTCCCAAACGCTGCAGCCAGGCCTTACAGATATGCAGGATGGGGGCCAGCCTGTCTACCAGCACACCACAGTATTTGTGATCTAGTCATAGGAAAGCCAGGCGGTAGCCCTGACCCAGTGTGCCCACAGTGGGCATGATGGACCTCACAGCCAGCAGTCTGAGGATCCAACCTTGTCTTCCAGTGAACCTGCAGCAATCATGACAAAACATTAAAAAGACAAAGACAAAAAGAAAAAGATAAAACCTTTAAAAAAATAAATAAATGTAACGGAGATAAGCAGTTTACCAGATCAAGAACTCAAAGTAACACTCATATAGATGCTCACCAAGCTCAGAGAAAAATGGAGGCATTAAGAGAGATTTTGTGATTGCTAGTTATAATGAATTCAGGCTACAGAAAATACAAAAGATCAGGCTTTCCCCTCCCTTCTGTATTTGGCTCTCATACCCCTCTTTCTCATTTTCCCCTTTTCCCTCCTAACATATACAGTAGTGCAGGTTATGTAACTATACAAGGAATTTTACCCAAGAGGATATAGAAGGGCTTTAATTTAGCTCTACAGTGGGGTAAGGAAGTCATTGATGAATCGATGACTCTGAACTCTTATTCTTGCTTGCCTGTGTCATGGTCGAAGCAGGGGCGTTAGTTGTGAGACTCTTGATGTTGTGAGAATGTTGGCAGTAAGAGTGCTAACAATGGAGTTGCCATTGGCTTAGGTGAACTGCATGGTCCTGCTCAGGAGGCAGAATGTTATTTTATCCCCTTCCTTGTCTCTGTTGCTTATCATAGTATAGACTACTCGGGTACTGAATTAGCAGTCAGAAAATGACTATTTCAAAACAAGCTCAAATTTGTATTGTATGCATGACCCTAGGATGTTGTTACTGAACCAAATCTGTTTGTTTGATGCACATGAAGCTGAATGTTGAGATGTCAAGGTGTGCAGCAGAGAAAGGGTTTATTCATGAGGTAGCCAATGAGTAGATGGAGGAATCAGTTTCAAATTTGTCTCCGCAAAGGTGAGGGACTTGGGGCATCTGTGGGGTAAAGAAGCAGGATGGTCTGAGTGTGGGGAAAGATGATTGGAGGCAAGGAAAAAGGTGGAGTAATCTATATTCTGTCCAGGCGTATTGGATATATGCTTCTTCATAGGACATGTTTGGAAAATGGTTGACATGATCTGAGGGTGGAGCTTTCGGTCCTCTGAAGACAAAATGTCATCTATTTAAAAATTCACACAGGTCTAGTTGGGTGGTCTGTGGTACTGACTGGTTTAAACTATGCAACTCTAGCTCTCTATTTCTAAAAAATATCTTAAGCAGCCATTATTACAGTGATGCATTTGTCAAAAGTGTCATCTATAGAGGAGATCTAAAAGAGTCTTGTGATGTTTTGTCTAAGCTAGCTGAAGTTTGGAGGGTATGCAGTTTGTGAGACATTTAGTCCATGAAGGTTGGTTTGCTGTTGTTCAGTTGCGAAGTTGTGTCCACCTCTTTGCTACCCCATGAGCAGCAGTATCCCAGGATCCTCTGTCCTTCACTATTTCCTGGAGTTTGCTCAGATTCATCTCCATTGAGTTGATGAGGCTGTTTAAGCATCTCATCCTCTGCTGCACTCTTCTCCTCTTGCCCTCAATCTTCCCAGCTTAAGGATCTTTTCAAATGAGCTGGCTCTTCCCATCAGGTGGCCACAGTATTGGAGCTTCAGCTTAGCATCAGTCCTTCCAATGAATATTCAGGTTGATCTCCTTTAGGATTGACCGGTTTGATCCTCTCACTGTCCAAGAGACTCTCAAGAGTCTTCTCCAGCACCACAGTTCTAAAGCATCAATTCTTCAGTGCTCAACAGTCTTTATGATCCAGTTTCACATTCATAGCATGACTACTGGAAAAACTATAGCTTTGATTATATGGGCCTTTGTCAGTAAAATGATGTTACTGCTTTTTAATACACTGTCTAGGTTTACCATAGCTTTCCTTCCAAGGAGCAAGCATCTTTTAATTTCATGGCTGCAGTCACTGTCTGCAGTGATTTGGGAGCCCAAGAAAATAAAATCTGTCAGTGTTTCTACTTTTTCTATTTGTCATGAAGTGATGGGACCAGATGCCATATTCTTAGTTTTATTAATGTTGTATGTTAAGCCAGCTTTTTCATGCTCCTCTTTCACCCTCATTAAGGGACTCTTTAGTTCCTCTTCACTTTCTGACATTAGAGTGCTATCATCTGTGTATCTGAGGTTGTTGATCTTTTTCATGGCAATTTTGATTCCAGCTTGTGATTCATCCAGCCTAGCATTTTGCATGATGTACTCTGCACATAAGTTAAATAAGCAAGATGACAATATACAGCCTTGTTGTACTATTTTCACAATTTTGACCAGTCAGTTGTTACATGTAAGTTTCTATTTTGTTGCTTCTTGACCCTTATCCATGTTTCTCAGGAGACAGGTATGGTGGTCTGGTATTCTCATCTCTTTAAGAATTTTCCACAATTTTTTTAAACTGACACAGTAAAATGCTTTAGCATAATCAATAAAGCAGAAGTAGTAGAAGTAGATGTTTTTATGGAATCCCCTTTCCTTTTCTATGATCCAACAAATGTTGGCAATTTAATCTCTGGTTCTTCTGCCTTTTCTAAACCCAGCTACTACATGTGGAAGTTTTTGATTCATGTACTACTGAAACCTAGTTTGAAGGATTTTGAGCATAACCTTACTAGCATCCAAAATGAGTGTAACTGTCTGGTAGTTTGAACATTCTTTGGCATTGCCCTTCTTCTGAATTGAAATGAAAACTGACCTTTTCCAGTCCTGTGGCCACTGCTGAATTTTCCAAATTGGCTG
>SJYW01043862.1:255197-276638 GCA_006410735.1 Raphicerus campestris
CACACACATATACAAATGAAAAAAGAATGTATTAAAAATGTATTGGTAATATAAGGAGGAGGAGATGCTGTAAATCTTTGCAAGCCTTTTTTCCTAGCTCGCTGTTTTGTAACATGGAGAGTTTATAGCTGCCAATGGCATAGAAAATATAGGTCAAGGATTGAACAGATGTACGAAAAATGTTTTAAATATAATCACATAAGTTTTAATTTTTTTTCATTTGTAGCACAGTGCTTTGGATATAATAGGCCCTTAACAACCATTTTCTAAATTTTACTTTATTTCAATGTGAGAAGCATTGTAACAAATTGTCTAATGTGGAATTGCCATAAAGGCTTGGAATGATGTTATGGTATAGTTCCAATGTATAAATTATGTGAAAATAGTAGGCAAATGGGAAGGAAATGTTTTGCTAGATAAAAATAGAAAGCTGTTCAAGTTCCATTCAAACAGATTTAAAATAAAAAAAAATCTGAATTTTTGAGTGTATATTTCACAGTTGAAAAAAAAGCTCTGACATATTAGATTTTACCTAAATAATAGCATGGTTAGTTTCTTGTTTAAGCAAGATAGTGAAGTTTATAAGAAAGTAATTATAATATACCTCACCTCATATATTTATTTTTGTTCTTTTAGCTTCTTTTGTAATATATATTATTCTGTGAATTATATCTATTTCCTGGCCATAAAGTGTTTGGGGTATGTTCATTATAGTAAGCTAAAGAACAGAATATATGATTAAAGACTAGAAATGTAAATGTATTTGCCATGGAAATGGCTCTTTTTTGATCTTGTCTAACATATCCTCCTGGAAATTTGCCAGTCATACATATGTGATTTAAATGTCTACACAAACTATTAAAGGAAGATATGTTTTGATGAATGATCAAAGAGTAACAGTAATGGTGTAAAGAGTAACAATACTGGTGCTTATGACAGAATCAGTGAAGAATTTCCAGTTCAAAGAACGCTTCACGGAACATAATAAATCGTTATAGTTTTATAAAGTTGAAATGATTTTTATACTGACTTTTATAATAACTTTCTATAATGAAAGCATTAATTCCAAAAAAATACATTACAGTGAGTACTAAAATTCTATTAATCTATTTTTATACATAAATCATTTAGATTACAAAGGACCAGCATCCCTTTCATAAAATCTGATATACAGTTTTACTTAAACTATATTATAATTGACATTGACAAATGGAATTTGATTTTCAAAGTTGTTTCTATCATACATAGTAAACTAAAGGAAGTGCATTTAAATTTGTTAAATGGATTTTATATTTTTATGTGTTGTCACTGAAATAGTACTGAACTGACAAGATGCATTTCTGTTGTTTGATCAATACTTTGAACCTATAATTGAGGATTTTTCATTGAGGTGCTGATAAATGCATTCATCAAGTAGTATAATTTTTACTGTTAGTGGTAATGACTGATAAACTGGGACCAACTCTCAAGTAACACACTTTTATGGGTTTCCTAGTTGGCACTAGTGGTAAAGAACCCACCTACCAATGCAGGAAACATAATGAGACATGGGTTCCATCTCTGGGTCAGGAAAAGCCCCTAGAGAAGGGTATACCAACCCACTCCAGTATTCTTGCCTGAAGAATCCCACGGACAGAGGACTCCAATGGGCTGCAGTACACAGGGTTGTGAGGAGTCGGGTGTGACTGAATCGACTTAGCACGCAAGTACACACATGTCTCCGAGTAAAAAACAATGAACCTTTAAATATTAAAACAAAATGCTGTTAATCAAACTAATGATAGCTATACAATTTTCAGTTTAAAAATACAATATGTAGCAAGAATCAAACAACTTTCTAATCACTTGTATTTCCTGATTTGTATCAGTTGTAATTTACATGAAAGGATAGTAGTTAACATGATTTTGGAACATGATCACTTCTAGAGTCTGATGAAAACAGTAGATCATCTCCCCAGAAGAGATTCATCTGTGCATGCACAGTAATAGTCCAATCTTCATTCAGTTAAGGCCACTTTAATGTATATAAATGTATGAAATACAGAATACACAGACTTATAATGACTAGCGATCCTCTAATTATTTATTCCCTGCAACCTTCATTCTCAAACCAAAGATCCCTAATCTCTTATACCCTCCACTGTTTGTTTTTCTTAGCACTTGCCACCATACTGTATACTTTACTCATGCCTTATATTTATTGTTTATTGTCTGTTCTACATGCTATCCTGTATCTTCTACCAGGACAGTGATCTTTGTCTATTTAATTCACCGCGCATCTAGAACTGTTCCTGACGCAAAGTAGTCCCTCATTATTTCCAGAGCAAATGAATAGATTTATGATGACTGGATACATTATATTTAGAATAAGGGTCTGGATTTTGAGCTAAGAGCCTGGCATTGAATTTTTGATCTGAATATCTCTACCTCTGTTATTTCAACCTCAACAAGGGCACCATTCCCCAGAGGATTATCAACCAACCATGTTAGGTGTTAACTTGGACAGGAATTTTCTTTAAAGAGTGAATTGATTTTTTACAGCTTCATAAGGAAAAAAAAATGTTCAACATAAGTAATTGTAAGTCAAACATTATTATAGCTGCTGCTACTGCTAAGTTGCTTCAGTCGTGTCCTACTCTGGGCAATCCCACAGATGGCAGCCCACCAGGCTCCCCCATCCCTGGGATTCTCCAGGCAAGAACACTGGAGTGGGTTGCCATTTCCTTCTCCAATGCATGAAAGTGAAAAGTGAAAGTGAAGTCACTCGTCATGTTGACTCCTAGAGACCCAATGGACTGTAGCCCACCAGGTTCCTCCATCCATGGGATTCTCCAGGCAAGAGTACTGGAGTGGGTTGTAAATTATTAAATTCTGTATCATATACATATACAAAATTAAATCTTTTATCCTTTAGTGTGTTAACCCTGGGTCAGTTGACTCTTGATTTTTCTTTGCTTGTTTTCTGGATTGATTTTCATTGTTTTATTTTCCAGCATTCTATTTTTTTCTATCATAATTTTGGGCTATTAATCACTTAGAATATTTAGATTTTTAAAATAATTGTTAGATAGCTTTAGATATACCATGAACTAAGAAAAAAAGTCACCCTAACTGGGCTGGAAGAAGCACAAGATGGAATCAAGAGTGCTGGGAGAAATATCAATAACCTCAGATATGCAGATGGTACCACCCTTATAGCACAAAGTGAAGAGGAACTAAAAAGCCTTTTGATAAAAGTGAAAGAGGAGAGTGAAAATGTTGGCTTAAAGCTCAACATTCAGAAAACTAAGATCATGGCATCCAGTCCTATCACTTCATGGCAAATAGGTGGGGAAACAGTGAAAACAGTGTCAGACTTAATTTTTTGGGCTCCAAAATCACTGTAGATGGTGATTGCAGCCATGAAATTAAAAGATGCTTACTCCTTGGAAGGAAAGTTATGACCAACCTAGATAGCATATTGAAAAGCAGAGACATTACTTTGCCAACAAAGGTCCATCTAGTCAAGGCTATGGCTTTTCCAGTAGTCATGTTGGATGTGAGAGTTGGACTGTGAAGACAGCTGAGTGCTTAAGTATTGATGCTTTTGAACTGTGGTATTGGAGAAGATTCTTAAGAGTCCCTTGGACTGCAAGGAGAGCCAACCAGTCCTTTCTAAAGGAGATCAGCCCTGAGTATACTTTGGAAGGAATGATGCTGAAGGTGAAACTCCAGTACTTTGGCCACCTCATGCGAAGAGCTGACTCATTGGAAAAGACTCTGATGCTAGGAGGGATTGGAGGCAGAAGGAGAAGGGGACAACCGAGGATGAGATGGCTGGATGGCGTCACTGACTCGATGGACGTGAGTCTGAGTGAACTCCTGGAGTTGGCGATGGACAGGGAGGCCTGGCGTGCTGCAATTCATGGGGTCGCAAAGAGTCAGACACGACTGAGCGACAAAACTGAACTGAACTGAACAACAAAATATATTATGAAACACACACACACAGTAACCTCACTAGCCAATGTATCTTTACCGCAGCTCCTATTTAGAAGACAGGCTGATAAAATGTGGCAAGCTAGTTCACATTTTGTGAGGAAGGGAAAAACACTTTTCCACTTGGGAACTATTCATTAAATTTTATTTCAAAGGGAATTTTTATATATTGCTAACTTATCAGTCAGTGAATGAAAACAGAAAGATGAACAGTTATGCTGTAGTTACAGAATACTAGGCATGTCTGGTGAGATTCAGCCTGAGGATAAGGGAAGAAAGAACATTTAAAAGGAACAGTCGATGTTCTTTGTAGGTGAGAGCTTTTTGGTTGTTTGATTGTTTTGACATCTGCCTGCTTCCTCCTATGTTCATCACTCTTTCCTTTACAATGCCGCAGACGCTGCTAGATATTTCTCACACAAAACAAAACGACTCCTTTCACAGCGTCAGTGTGCCTGACTAGAACATTTACTCTCCATGATGTGCCTAATCATTAAAACTGGCCTGAGCAGCAGACAGGAGTGAATGACTGAGTGGTGATTAGTGAGTAATATCCACAGAGGAAGAGTTTATTATTTTTGCATATTTTCATTGTAAAGAAAGTAACATGCTGGAGTGTAAGTTTTCCACCAAAACTTAATGACTTACTAAATGTGTCAACTGTATTCTCTCCTGTCATTATTCAGTCTCAAATTAAAAGTTCATTATTACCTTCTCAAATTATTGTGTTACAAAGACTTAGCTAGAAAGTCCCTTTGTACTTTTGCTCATTTGTACCTCTGTGAGTTTTCTTTCAGTTATCAATTTGTATATCCCACATGCATATGACACAAAAGAAAAGGAGTCCTCAGTTAACAAGCTTCAGGGTTTTAAAAATTCATCTGTAACTCATGTGCTTGAAGTCAAAGTGCATTTTAAATATTATCAAAGAATTAAGCCAAAAGATTAAAATAAATAATTTAGGGGCAATTTAGGAGATATTAACAATGTTAATCTGGTTAATTAATATCATATATTTCTCTATTCAGGTTTTCTTTAATGTCATTCAGTAGTTTATAATTTGTTTCATAAAGTCTGTAACCATTCTCTATTCAATTAATGACCAGATATTTTATAACTATTTTTTCTATTGTGAATGGTAGCACATATTCTTTTGTATTTTCCAATATTAATGGAAGTATAGAGAAATGAGTTTCTAAGTTTACAGAAATTGTCAAAATGCTGATTCATAACAGTTTGAATTTTAGAAATGAGGGTTAAATCATAGATAAAGAAAATTAAATAGAAAATCAATAAATTAGAATATAAATTTCGGAAAATTACTCAGAATGAAACACACAAGGTTAAAGATAAGAATATGAGAAAAAGAAACTGAGAGACATGGAGGTTAGAATAGGAGAATTAGCCTACGATAAAAAGCTCCTAAAGGGGATACTGTAGATACTGAAGAATTAGCAGGGTCCAAATCCGGCTCAAGAAAGCTTATACTATCTTAATGCTTCTCGAGAAGGTCCAAGAAGACATGAGTGCATGGACTTCAGCCCAAGTCCAAATGTAGATATTTACTAAAGGGGAGTGAGTGGCCTTATGTATAGTATGTGTCCTTTTTAGGGCTTAGTCTCCCTTTGCTTTAAAAGGGCTTCACGTGGTGGTCCCTAATGTATGGCATTGTCACGAGTCTCACAGATAATAAGAGTGCTGCTCACCCTTGTGCCTGGAATGTGAGCACTCAGGGAATGCCACCTGTTATAAGATTCTAGAAGTGTGGTAATAATTATACTATTACTTAATATGTAGAGATGTAGGCACTAAATAATACTCTAAAACCGAACCACAGCATTATTAGATAACAGTACTCTCAGGGTAGGCATTTATCCTGCATATCCACATTGCTCTAATCCTGATACTAGAATGGTATTATTTTCATTTATCAGTTCAAAAATATTTAGTTTGAGGAGTGGTGTTAAGGACCAAGAAATTTGAGGAGCTAAATTGCAGGTTAGGGGGCACTTTCTTAAGACTCTGCTCTTGAAGGGCTCACACACAAACTCCCTCCCTCCCTCTAAGTCTCAGTGCAAGGTTACAGATTAGAAAGCCAGTGGGTTATGCAAGAAGGAGATTCATTAACTTTAGGATATGCGCCCAAGGGGCAATGATCTGGGAGAACTTCTTCTGGGGGCAAAAGTGCTGGTGGCCAGCCCTTTTTTTCCCTCTCTTTCAACCTAACTGGGCCAGTGCTGGCAGCTGACATTTCTTTCACTCTTCACCTTACCTAACACTGTGCGATCTCCAAAGCAAACCCCCACACGGCCCACCTTAGCAGGAGCCCTCGCTTGCGTGAATGCCTCTCTAAAGTAGCTCTGACTCTGGGGAAAAGAACCACTCACTAGAGTGCTCCCAAACGCTGCAGCCAGGCCTTACAGATAGGCAGGATGGGGGCCAGCCTGTCTACCAGCACACCACAGTATTTGTGATCTAGTCATAGGAAAGCCAGGAGGTAGCCCTGACCCAGTGTGCCCACAGTGGGCATGATGGACCTCACAGCCAGCAGTCTGAGGATCCAACCTTGTCTTCCAGTGAACCTGCAGCAATCATGACAAAACATTAAAAAGACAAAGACAAAAAGAAAAAGATAAAACCTTTAAAAAAATAAATAAATGTAACGGAGATAAGCAGTTTACCAGATCAAGAACTCAAAGTAACACTCATATAGATGCTCACCAAGCTCAGAGAAAAATGGAGGCATTAAGAGAGATTTTGTGATTGCTAGTTATAATGAATTCAGGCTACAGAAAATACAAAAGATCAGGCTTTCCCCTCCCTTCTGTATTTGGCTCTCATACCCCTCTTTCTCATTTTCCCCTTTTCCCTCCTAACATATACAGTAGTGCAGGTTATGTAACTATACAAGGAATTTTACCCAAGAGGATATAGAAGGGCTTTAATTTAGCTCTACAGTGGGGTAAGGAAGCCATTGATGAATCGATGACTCTGAACTCTTATTCTTGCTTGCCTGTGTCATGGTTGAAGCAGGGGCGTTAGTTGTTAGACTCTTGATGTTGTGAGAATGGTGAGAATGTTGGCAGTAAGAGTGCTAACAATGGAGTTGCCATTGGCTTAGGTGAACTGCATGGTCCTGCTCAGGAGGCAGAATGTTATTTTATCCCCTTCCTTGTCTCTGTTGCTTATCATAGTATAGACTACTCGGGTACTGAATTAGCAGTCAGAAAATGACTATTTCAAAACAAGCTCAAATTTGTATTGTATGCATGACCCTAGGATGTTGTTACTGAACCAAATCTGTTTGTTTGATGCACATGAAGCTGAATGTTGAGATGTCAAGGTGTGCAGCAGAGAAAGGGTTTATTCATGAGGTAGCCAATGAGTAGATGGAGGAATCAGTTTCAAATTTGTCTCCGCAAAGGTGAGGGACTTGGGGCATCTGTGGGGTAAAGAAGCAGGATGGTCTGAGTGTGGGGAAAGATGATTGGAGGCAAGGAAAAAGGTGGAGTAATCTATATTCTGTCCAGGCGTATTGGATATATGCTTCTTCATAGGACATGTTTGGAAAATGGTTGACATGATCTGAGGGTGGAGCTTTCGGTCCTCTGAAGACAAAATGTCATCTATTTAAAAATTCACACAGGTCTAGTTGGGTGGTCTGTGGTACTGACTGGTTTAAACTATGCAACTCTAGCTCTCTATTTCTAAAAAATATCTTAAGCAGCCATTATTACAGTGATGCATTTGTCAAAAGTGTCATCTATAGAGGAGATCTAAAAGAGTCTTGTGATGTTTTGTCTAAGCTAGGTGAAGTTTGGAGGGTATGCAGTTTGTGAGACATTTAGTCCATGAAGGTTGGTTTGCTGTTGTTCAGTTGCGAAGTTGTGTCCACCTCTTTGCTACCCCATGAGCAGCAGTATCCCAGGATCCTCTGTCCTTCACTATTTCCTGGAGTTTGCTCAGATTCATCTCCATTGAGTTGATGAGGCTGTTTAAGCATCTCATCCTCTGCTGCACTCTTCTCCTCTTGCCCTCAATCTTCCCAGCTTAAGGATCTTTTCAAATGAGCTGGCTCTTCCCATCAGGTGGCCACAGTATTGGAGCTTCAGCTTAGCATCAGTCCTTCCAATGAATATTCAGGTTGATCTCCTTTAGGATTGACCGGTTTGATCCTCTCACTGTCCAAGAGACTCTCAAGAGTCTTCTCCAGCACCACAGTTCTAAAGCATCAATTCTTCAGTGCTCAACAGTCTTTATGATCCAGTTTCACATTCATAGCATGACTACTGGAAAAACTATAGCTTTGATTATATGGGCCTTTGTCAGTAAAATGATGTTACTGCTTTTTAATACACTGTCTAGGTTTACCATAGCTTTCCTTCCAAGGAGCAAGCATCTTTTAATTTCATGGCTGCAGTCACTGTCTGCAGTGATTTGGGAGCCCAAGAAAATAAAATCTGTCAGTGTTTCTACTTTTTCTATTTGTCATGAAGTGATGGGACCAGATGCCATATTCTTAGTTTTATTAATGTTGTATGTTAAGCCAGCTTTTTCATGCTCCTCTTTCACCCTCATTAAGGGACTCTTTAGTTCCTCTTCACTTTCTGACATTAGAGTGCTATCATCTGTGTATCTGAGGTTGTTGATCTTTTTCATGGCAATTTTGATTCCAGCTTGTGATTGATCCAGCCTAGCATTTTGCATGATGTACTCTGCACATAAGTTAAATAAGCAAGATGACAATATACAGCCTTGTTGTACTATTTTCACAATTTTGACCAGTCAGTTGTTACATGTAAGTTTCTATTTTGTTGCTTCTTGACCCTTATCCATGTTTCTCAGGAGACAGGTATGGTGGTCTGGTATTCTCATCTCTTTAAGAATTTTCCACAATTTTTTTAAACTGACACAGTAAAATGCTTTAGCATAATCAATAAAGCAGAAGTAGTAGAAGTAGATGTTTTTATGGAATCCCCTTTCCTTTTCTATGATCCAACAAATGTTGGCAATTTAATCTCTGGTTCTTCTGCCTTTTCTAAACCCAGCTACTACATGTGGAAGTTTTTGATTCATGTACTACTGAAACCTAGTTTGAAGGATTTTGAGCATAACCTTACTAGCATCCAAAATGAGTGTAACTGTCTGGTAGTTTGAACATTCTTTGGCNTCCCGGGATGGGGCTCCCTCCCTACCTCCTTTGTCTTTTTTCTCGTCCCTTATATTTATTCCTACCTGTTTTTGTAGCCGATGATCTGCTTTGCTGGATGCCTGATGTCCTCTGCCAGCATTCAGAAGTTGTTTTGTGGAGTTTATTCAGCTTGAAATGTTCTTTTGATGAAGTAGCGAGGGAGAGAGTGTTCTCCCCGTCCCATTCCTACGCCATCTTCCCTCGAATGCAACACTTTAAAAGCAAACTCGAGCAGCTTTTTTATTTGAGTTCAAAATGGGTCATAAAGTAGCAGAGACAACACATAACATCAAAAACCCATTTGGCCCAGGAAGTCTGACAGACTTAAAGTGTAGTGATGGTTCAAGAAGTTTTACAAAAGAGATGAGTCTTGAAGATGAAAAATGCATGGGCTGGTCATCAGAAGTTGACAGTGACCAATTAAGTAACCATTAAACTAAAATATGCCTAAGTTCACTTTGATTTTTATTTCATCTCAAGGTCCTATGACTATATTTTCTACCTTTGTGTTCAATCCTCTGAATATCAGCAGGAAGTTGAGATGTGGTGATTAAGTCAGGAGCAATATTTGGAGAGGAGGTTAAGGAATAATGACAGGATAAGGTTTGTCACAGGACCCAGAATTAAGAAAAAAGTGAAGAAATAAGAGAATCTCTGTTAGCAAAAGAAGAATAAGAAAATTCTATCTGCTGATGAAAGAGTTCTATCATTTTTATTCACCTGCATGATAAATATGAGATTTTTCAGAGCTAGAGTGCATCCTTCGTGTGGATGCTTTTCTTTGTAGAATAATGTCTGTAATGGTTAAGCCAATTTTTAATGAGTAAAAGATTCAGCTATTTCACCCTTGATTAACACTTCTCAATGAGTCATTCAGTGAGATGTTAAGAGCAATTAGAAGCATAATAACCCCAAATAAAGTTGAAACCAGTTGAAAATAACTCAACAGAATGAAATGTGTCATAATACTCTTTTAAAATAATTAAATAGGCTTCATTTTTGTCAGAGTTTTGAGAACTTTAAAGAAAAGAGCATCAGTTGTGCATCTCCAAGAAAATATTTTGGTGACCAGAGTTTCCAGACTTATTTGACCATTTCCCAACCAGATATCTCTAGGATTAGTATTTCATGAAAGATATTTGGGAAATAGTATAAAATGTGTTGTTTCAACATGGAAAATTTGAATTCTCATGGAGACATAGAACAGGTGTTCTCTACCGAAATCTCAGTGTAACAGAGATGCAGTATAATACAGGGATCAGTGCCTAGGTAGGGATCCAAGTTTCAGTATTCATTAATTGGATAATCTTGGCAAAATCAATTAATTTAGCCATATGTCAAGTGTATATGATTGAGAGAAAATGTATTCCTATAACCAAGTAATCAATTTGAGAATTTCACATCTTGCACATGCTTAGTCATTTACAAAGATGCATGAAATGTGGGATGCTTTTCCAAACATTCTTGATAGACTCCTTCTGCATTTAAGCAACCAGTACACAAAACTTCTTGTCACTTTTTGAATCATGCTATTTCCTCAGATTTCCATACCTTTTTGCATGTGATTTTTCTACCTAGAACGCCTTTTCCAATTTCCACACTTGTAATAGTTCCTATTTTCTTTTTCAATCCCTATCCAATCTAAACACCACCTCCTTGATTCTTTTTAACAGAGTTGATTTCCCATGTCTTTTTTCCCATTGTTCCATTATGGTACTTTTCACACTGTGCTGTATTTTTTGACTGCTTATTCCTTTATTTGCCTTATATTAGTTCTTTTGTGTCTGTGGAATAAATCACTTATTGGCATAAAACTATAGGCTTTTATCATCTCACATTTTCTGATGAATATAACTTAAGATGGCAAAAATGAATTATATCATAGGTGAACAGAATAAGCTACCATGAAATCTGATTTCTAAGAGAGCCATTTGGAATTTCTTTAGAGTTGCTGAAATCTTGAAATCCTGACTATATAGTTTGTAGGAAACTAATAGTTTGTAGGAAAAAAGTCTTTAGACACATATGTTTTTGGCATTTAACCTTTATATGAGTAGCAGAAATAATGAAAACTATGGCATGACAAAAAAATTTTAGTTTGAATAGTAAGGAAATTTAGGGAAGGATGTGCATTCTTTCAGAGAATTCAATGGCACCCCATTCCAGTACTCTTGCCTGGAAAATCCCATGGACAGAGGAGCCTGGAAGGCTGCAGTCCATGGCATTGCTGAGGGTCCGGCACGACTGAGAGACTTCACCTTCACTTTTCACTTTCCTGCATTGAAGAAGGAAATGGCAACCCACTCCAGTGTTCTTGCCTGGAGAATCCCCGGGATGGGGGAGCCTGGTGGGCTGCCATCTATGGGGTCGCACAGAGTCGGACACGACTGAAGCGAGTTAGCAGTAGCAGTGCATTCTTTTACCAACACTACTAATTTAGTATTTGTCATTGTCCATTCTATTATATATATTATTACTTTATTTTACTGCCAACTTTACAAATATATGTATCTCTGTTGCCTCTCTTTCTTGTCCACCTGTTTTGTTTCCCCACTTGCACTCTTGAACCAGATTTCTTTCTCCATCATTATCAATGACATTTTTTCCCCTACAAACCGCTTTTTTTTTTTTTTACTGTCCTTATGTCTTGACTGTTCTGCCATTCTTCACTCTGTTGACTTTCCCTAGCTTTATGAAACTCTCCCTTACTTTAGTTTTTGCAACTGTATGATATGTTTGCTCATAAGTAGTTCTCTAAGTATGAATTATTTCTATAATCATCATAAATAGTCCATACTCAAAGAAGGTCATCCTGAAGCAACTTTAGTATTTTTATTTCCTTTTTTTTATGGGGACTAGTTCTTTATTCCTAAATGAAATTTAAACCAGGGCCTATAACTTTTCTGTCACTTTTACGTAGAAAATATTTCTCATTCAGTATAATTAACATGCCATTATTATAGTAATAAACATTTTTAACTTTGTTCAGAGTTAGGGCTTTTCCCCTTTCTCATTTGGATGGGCTGATACTCAGCAATGGAAGTGGTTATATGTTTTCTCTTTCCCCACTTTTTGCTCTAAGTATGATTTTTATCTTTCTCCTTGCCTTCTCCCCGCCTTCAATGTTGGAGATTGGGCATGTGTTTAAGGCCTGTTTTCTCTCTTCTCAATTTTGTTAGTTTTTGAGAGACCACTGAGAACTTCTGACCTACAGCTAACTTTGACAGATGTCATTGGATCTCCATTCCGGCTAAATACTTGCTTTCTCAGTCTGAGGTATTTTCTTTCTCTGACCCATCCAGTTACTTCATAGCAGAATAATCTTACCAAAATAATGGATACAAATTTCATGATTAATTTTGTATACTGAGTTCTGTGATTGTGAATAATTTCATATATACTAATTTATAATCTGAATGACATTTTTTTTAAATTGAGGGCAGAATGTGTTATATATATATATATATATATATATCCAAATATTTAAAATGAATTTAAGCTAATGATAGTTCAATTCATTGTCCAATTCATATACATCGTCCTCTTAGGCAATTTAGATCTTGGTTTGAAGAATATGGACTAGTGTACACAATAAAGTCTTAATATTTAACCATATCCTAGGCTATATTATTTCAGCTTTTGATTTGTCACTGAATCATGAAAGAATATTAGCAATCAATCACTTTTTGTACATTTTGCTAGTCTTAGGAAAGTCATGCTAGTCATGCTGACATCACAAATTATATATGAAGTGCTGCTGCTAAGTCGCTTCAGTCGTGTCCGACTCTGAGTGACCCCATAGACGGCAGCCCACCAGGCTCCCCCATCCCTGAGATTCTCCAGGCAAGAACACCGGAGTGGATTGCCATTTCCTTCTCCAATGCATGAAAGTGAAAAGTGAAAGTGAAGTGCTAGTGGCATTTTAAAATATATTTCTGTGTATTAACAGTTACCATCAACCTCTCTAAATAGAAGAGAAAATAAGGTTTTCTATAAAATGTACAATGGAAAATATAGAGATGATATAATGTGACATCTCTTCAAGAAACGTTAAGCAAATAGAAAGTGTATCTCTGAATATTTTATTGACTATATAAATGTGTTTATATATAATACATGTGTACCATGTAGAACACTCAGATAAGAATTATTCAGGGATTATTCTGTTATCATGCTGTTTATTTTATCTGGCCTCTCTGCTCAGAAAGTATTCACTAAAAACACTTTTAATATTACCTATATTTTAAGCTTGGCATTTGACCAAGGCTTAGAATAAACACAATCTATATAAATTAATACCTGTTTAATAAGTATAGTGATAAATAATGTACACATGTATCCCTTTGCACATACATAAATATATGTGTTCTAAAAAGTACAAATACCTTTTTTTCCTAGTTAAACACAAACTCCTGCAAAGGACATGTATGTTCACGGGATTACACACAAACTCCAAAGGACAAAATATTTGGCAATGAAGCTAATTGGAATGGTGTTTTTCCAATGTTTTCTATTACATTGCTCATGTTGAGAACTGGCAAGACACTCTAACATTTGTGTCTGAGGAAATATCTCTAATATATTTATCTTTGAATGTTCATTTTTATTTTTGACTCTAGACTATCAAGAGTTCCTTCTTTGATTCTAAATTGGTTCATACTGAACTGACATCTTTCATGCACAGAAATGCTATAGAATTGTAATTACTTTGTTATTACCTGCTATCCATTGTCCATGTACAGATTTTATCCTATACTACTACATCAGTAGATGGACAGCACTCCAACCACCTTTACTCTAGTTGCAGGTCTTTGGGAAGTAGATGCTTTTGGAAAGTAATGAAAAGGATACTGAACTAATTCATAAAGGGCACTCTTCCTGCACAGTCAGTTGGTGGCAAGCAGTGTTAAAGAAGAAACAATTTCTCCAAGTGATAATTAGATTACTGGAGAATTTCAATCCAACGAAGACTAATGATCAGGTGGAAAATGGCTGACCTTCCTCCACTACCTTCACTTTGGTTCTTCCTTAGGTCTGATTTTTAGGACAGAGTATTCTCTCCTTTCTTAGGAGAACTCCCTTGGTTCTGGAGGGTGCTCCCTGGGAATGCCCTCATGCTCAATCACTTGACATTTGTCCTCCAACCTTCTTGTAATCTGCAATAATTCCCTCCCATACTCTCAACATCTCCTTCAGAGGCATTCCCTCTTGCTTCAAACCCCATTCTCATCATATTCTCTTACAAGGAGTCCTTAATTGACTATCAAAATCCAAGGAAAAATAACAACAATAACAACAAAGCATGTTTCCCTTTCCTCAGTGAGAAAAATTGCTGAGTAGTTAAACCTTTGCAGAGGTGAATATAGATATAATCTTTGGTATACCTATACATATTTGCATTCCTTCTCCCTTTCATAGCAATGGAAAGGAAGCTAATTTTTTTTTCTTTTCTATGTCCATTTTTATGAAGGTGGGCAATTATACCACTACTGCTATGAATCCTCTGTTAATTACAGAAGTAAACATGAAAAGAGAAATTAAAGCTTAGAGCAGGCACATAGATTGATTTTCTAAATATTTTAAACATCAATGTCATTGTGAGATAGTTGCTATTTTTTGAACACTTGTTATACACCCTAACTTTTCTACACACTTTACATGCATTATATCCATTAGTTCTGGTAATGAGGTATGAACTCTTTGTATCCCATATGGAGAACCTGAGGCTTAGGAAAAAATTAATATTTCATTCCAATAAGCTATTTTCAGTTTTGTGGCATAAAAATGATCAGATTAAAAAATTTTTGTATTTATCACTAATGAACTTGACCCTCTTATGCTTATTCATTATGAAGCAATCCATACCATTTCATCTTTCTTATTTCTAAGTAACTGATCAAATAAATATTTACTTTTAAAAATTTAAAATATTGAAAATTAGGTAATGGTGAAAAAACATACAGTAGTTTTCTCTGGTATGTTATTGTGCTGTGCTTAGTTGGTCAGTTGTGTCTGACTCTGACCCCGTGGACTGTAGCCCACCAGGCATAGTATTGATTTTAATATCTGAGAGTAAAATCAACACTGCCATTATAGCATATGTCAGATAAATTCAGTAAAGTGAAAGTGAAAGTCACTCAGTCATGTCCGACTCGTTTCGACCCTATTGGCTAGACAGTCCATGGAATTCTCCAGGCCAGAATACTGGAGTGGGTAGCCTTTCCCTTCTCCAGGGGATCTTCACAACCCAGGGATCGAACCTAAGTCTCCCTCATTGCAGGAAGATTCTTTACCAGCTGAGCCACAAAGGAAGCCCAAGAATACTGGAGTCGGTAGACTATCCCTTCTCCAGGGGGGGATTTTCCTGACCCAGGAATCAAACTGGGGTTTTCTGCATTGCAGGAGAGTTCCTTACCAACTGAGCTATCTTCTCTTAAAAACTTCATACATTTTTTTTCCCATGGAAATTTTACGGGGATTTGGTTGCATCTGTATTAACATATTTTCATTTATTTCTTAACATGTTCTTATTTTAAAGTTTTTTTTTTAATTGTTATCTTTATCTCCTATCTTTTTAAAGCACAGGATACATAGTATTGATTTGTAGTCATTAAGACACGTCCTCTTGTTTTGATTCCTCAGTAAGCACACGGAAAGTAAGATACTTCTCAGGAAGTTAATCAGCAGCCTATGACAACATTCATCACTAGTGTTCCAGTGATCTTTCAAAATTTTAACAGTATTAGATAGCTTTTGAAGTAATTATGACTAGTGTTTACAAATGCAGCACTAAGATTTATGTGTCACTGGATTTTTTTTTCCTAAAATGTGACAGAATTATAAGGACAAATCATTATTTTATAGAGTTGTACAAAAGGAAAAAAACAAAACTAAAATGCTCCATCGTGTACACATCCTGATTTTAGAGATGCTAAAATTTGAAAAACAACATATGGCAAACACATAGCAATAAATGTTACTGTTGGCTGATGCAGGAGTGTTTAGGAGGAAGGGACATGTGCACAAGTCCCCCAGGCTGGTGAGAGTGTAGACTAGTCTTCCTGGAGGTCATTTGGTAATACCAATCCAAAGCTGTAAAGCCATTTATATTTTTAAACTCAGTAATTCCTGTAAACCAAAAGAAATAATGAGACATGCAAACATTTAGGAACAACTTCTACATGTTAGATGCTGTCCTAAATACTTGGGATGTATCCACAAAGGAAACAAAAATCTCTGCTCTTATGGAATTCATATTGTAGCAGAACAGAAAATCATTTTGATAGATTGCACTATGGGGAAAAAAAGGTTATAGAACAATATTTGCTCCATGATTCTAATTCGTAAATGTATTTCAAAATGTAAAAATATAAATTATACCGCAGTAAGTGATTGGTATGGTACATTTAGCCAACTGGGTTTTGTTTCCATTTGGGTTTTATTTTATAAGTTTTAACCAGATTTGATTATTACAAATGTAAATAATTTACATGGGCATGTTTCTATTTGCTAATTAATCTATTATATTTATTTTGTTCTCAAAACAGAATTTTATTAGATTTAGAACTTAAGAGGCCAAGACCAGATAAGTGTGATTCTGTTAGTAAGTACTGACTCAGTGGTTCTCAAAGCAGGGTGCTGCAGCAGCAGCAGGCCCTAGGATCTTGTTAGAAATTCAAAATTTTGGACTGCAGTCCCCAGTACAGAATCAGAAACTATGGGGGCAGGGCCCAAATATCTGTGTACAATAAACCCCTTCAGCCACTGTGATATACTCTGAGAAGCGTGCATGGTAACTGGTACTCAGTTGGAAGGAAACAAATGGATATTTGTGGGGACAGGTACCAAGAGTCAGTTACCATAGAGGTCCTTTAAATTATTTCAAATAAGTTATGGTGACCAATGAGACTATATCCTTACCAGACTCCTCCCCTGACTAAATCTATGTCCTTGAGTTCCTTATTTCTGTGTTCCTCAGTTAACTTATTTATAAAATAGATATAAGTACCTACCACTTAGAGTTGTTTGGAAGACTGATTAAACTGACTAGCATATGAAAAATCCTGAAACACATGTAATCCTCACATGTGTTTGCTATCATCATTATTATTGTCAATTATAATTATTAATGATGCCTCAGTAAGTTAAATGACCTGCTAGACATGATACAGCTAGGATTTGATCCCAAGTTTGTTTTCCTCTAAATAAAGTTCTGCTTTTTCCTCCCCTGTCCTTCTAGTCCCTCTATGTACAAAAGTCGTATTTATACCATATATTTTGTCTTTTTATACACATTTTCTCCTCCTTTATTGTTCAACATTTATCTGATAGGCTGGCTTCTCTAAACTAAATGTCTTCTCTAAATAAACATCATAAAAAAGGGGTAATGCTTTGTGTTTCCCATTGTCTGATATTATATTTAGATACATGATAGATGTTCAATAAATACATGCTAATTGTGAGAACAAGGACATGACTAAAAACTTCTTCAAACACTGGTAAAATGTATCTCCTATGCTATTGAATAAAAGATTATAGAAATCATATTAAAGAAAAAAATCTTTTTTTCTCTCTATTAGGCAGTTGTCAAGATAGTGTACAAATGGATTCAAGGTTAAGTAATTGCATTAGATCTGAGTAGATCTCTTTTACTTAACAATATCTAGCCTATGTAATAGAAAAGGTGGAGAAGTATGAAAATATTCATGGGTTCTTCCCTGGTGGCTCAGACGGTAAAGCGGCTGTCTACAATGAGGGAGACCTGGGTTCGCGCCCTGGGTTGGGAAGATCCCCTGGAGAAGGAAATGGCAATCCACTCCAGGACTATTGCCTGGAAAACCCCACGGACAGAGGGGCCTGGTAGACTACAGTTTCAAAGAGTCAGACACGACTGAGCGACTTCACTTCACTTCACTTCTACTTAAGAAATAAAGAAACCTAGTATTTAAAAGAAAGATATTTTCCCCCATAGAATCATGGGGGAAAAAATCTTAAGTATTGAGACAAATTAAATGATCTTTAATGTAGTTTGAATATGTTTCATATTGAACAGTTGATAACTAGGAGATATAAGAATGTTCAATAAAAACATTTTTGATGTAAAAAAACATACTTTAGTACATAAAACTCAATTCATAAAAATGTCAACTTTATTATTTTGTTGGTACTCAAATTATCCCATCTTCATTTTTTTTAACTTTTGATTGAGATATATAGCTCATTAACCATGTTGTGATAGTATCAAATGAACAGAAAGAGATTCAAACTTACATATACATGTATCCATTCTCCCCTAAACTCCCCTCCCATTCAGGATGTCACATAACATTGAGCAGAGTTCCATTGCTATCCACTAGGTTCTTGTTGGTTTTCTTTTTTATTTATTTAATATTTATTTACCTTATTTTTGGCTACACTAGGTCTTTGTTGCTTTGTGCAATCTTTCCCTAGTTGTGGCCAGAGGAGTCTACTCTTCCCTGTGATATGTGGGCTTCTCATTGTGCTGGCTTCTCTTGTTGTGGACTACAAGGTCTAGGCTGGTGGGCTTCAGTAACTTCAGCACTGCCAATGCAAGGAACATGGGTTTGATTCCTGGTCCTGGATGATTCCACATGCCATGGAGCAACTAAGCCCATGTGCCACAACTACTGAGCCCACGCTCTAGCATCAGTGAACCATGACTGAGCCTGCTTGCTGCAGAAATTACAACTTTATTATGCATTTATAGCCATATAATAATTCTCATGATGCCAATTGAATTAGATTTTTGTTGTATTAACAAACATTCATCAATGTATTATAAATGGCTCACTTAATAAGTTGAAGAATTTCCCTGTGATTGGAGGAGAAAATGAGTCATGAGAGACATAAGTGGAGTCATAAGTGGACAACAATAAGACCATATATGATGCTAAAGCTCTGATCAATAAGCCTAGGAATCCAAGCCACAACTTTTGCATCAGTTGGCTCAGTGTGGTTAGGAAAGTCCAGTACTTTCAGGATATTTTCAAGTGAGTTATTACCAACTTTGTTAAAGTTTGTCTCCTGCTTACNTCCAGAGTTTAGTCTCATAACACCAAGACTAAGAATCTTTTTCCAAGCAGCCACTAACCTACTTAGAAGTCAGCAGCCCTTTACTAAAAATAGGGAAAGATAAATATTGGAGGATAACTGGAACTCTCTGTCATCCTTATGAAAGATTTTAGACTCTTACGGCAACATATGTAGTGGCTTTTGATAGTGGCAATAAAATATAAAATCATTAAGTGCCGTATTTGTAACCAGGATATAAAAAGTATGAGAAAAGACCATATTTATCTTGTTCATCATTTAACATCATATTCTGGAATAATAGTGACTGACATATAGCTGTCTCTTATACACATCTAGATGTGTATAAGAGACAGATATTATACATCAAAAAATTGCTAAGAGAGTAGATTTTAAGTGATCTCACCACACAAAAAAGAAGGATAATCTTGCTGTATGATGGAGATGTTAGCTGAGGTTTTAATTGTAATCTTACCGTGATACAAAAATGTTTCGATTCAACACATTGTATACCTTAAAGTGTTATATAATGTCATATATAATATATGTTATATATATTTTAGTGTTATATGCTGTAATGTTATATGCCAAAGAAGTTGAAAAAATTGCATTAGAGGTATCAGTAGAATCCAGAGAGTAGAGTGGGCTCTGGCAACACAGGAATGGATTTTGTTCTGGACGTTTTTGACTTAAAGTTAACTGTGCCATAGGTCAGCTGAAATGTCTAGCACAAAGTTGGAAAATAGAACTTGAACTGGGGACTACAGGCAGATCTATAAAAAATGGTTTGGAAATACTACCCGCAGAGCTGGTACTGAAGTCATGTGTAATTTCAGATATGGAAGATGTAGAAACATGAGAGTCATAAAATACACCAGTACACTGATTCACGTAATTCATGTGAAAGTCTCCAAGCATAGCTCCACCCCCTGGGCCTTGTGTTTGGTGCTGAACATAAACATGCTGCAAGACTGCCTACATTTAAAGAGCCTTAGGAAGGAGAAAATAAAGCAAAGCAAAATCCTTAAGTTGTATTCATCAGAATATTAAATACAAAAACAAAACCTAAAAAAGTAAGGCACTGATGGAATCACTGGAATAAGAGACTTGAAGGAAGGAAGAACAGTCAACAAGTACACCTGCTGATAGTTATTTGAGGGCGATGATGACTTTAAAAAAGAACATGATCTAGTGTTTTGGCACTATTGGAGATAATCGATGGAGAATGTCATTATCATTATTAGGGTAAACAACATATTGTTAGGTATAGCAAGTAAGTATAGACTGCCCACCCAAAAGGAAAGTGAAAGATGGAAGCTTGAAGAAGTGGGTCAAAGGCAAAGTTCTCCAGGAAAAGAAAGGTTTGAAATTACAGGGTGAAAGGAACAATTAAATGGAGAATGAGAAATTGTCATTAGAAAAAGAATAAAAGGTGAAGTTAGGATAGGTGAAAGAAAATAAGAATACAAGAAGGAGAGAAAGTCTTTTTTCTTGAATCATTTCAGTCTCTCAGCCATGTCTGACNAAAAGGAAAGTAAAAGATGGAAGCTTGAAGAAGTGGGTCAAAGGCAAAGTTCTCCAGGAAAAGAAAGGCTTGAAATTATAGGGTGAAAGGAACAATTAAATGGAGAATGAGAAATTGTCATTAGAAAAAGCATAAAAGGTGAAGTTAGGATAGGCAAAAGAAAATAAGAATAGAAGAAGGGGAGAAAGTCTTTTTTCTTGAATCATTTCAGTCGCTCAGCCATGTCTGACTCCTTGCAACCCCATGATCTGCAGCACTCCAGGCCTCCCTGTCCATCACCAACTCCCAGAGCTTACTCAAACTCAAATCCATTGAGTTGGTGATGCCATCCAACCACCTCACCCTCTGTTGTCCTCTTCTCTTCTCACCCTCAATAGTTCCCAGCATGAGGCTCTTTTCCACTGAGTCACTTCTTTGTATCAGGTGGCCAAAGTATTGGAGTTTCAGTTTTTTTTTTTCTTTTTCTTTTTTTTTTTCCATCTCTTTTTTTTTCTTTTTATTTTATTTTATTTTATACTTTATTCTATTTTACAGTACTGTATTGGTTTTGCCATACATTGACATGAATCAGCCACAGGTGTACATGATCTCCCCATGCCGAAGCCCCTTCCCACCTCCCTCCCCACATCATCTCCCCAGATCATCCCATACACCAGCCCTAAGCATCCTGTATCCTGTATTGAACATAGACTGGCGC
>SJYW01043862.1:278994-297723 GCA_006410735.1 Raphicerus campestris
TTCATCTGTTGATGGACATCTGGGTTGTTTCCATGTCCTGGCAATTATAAATAATGCTGCAATGAACATTGGGGTACATGTGTCTCTTTCAATTCGGGTTTCCTTGGTGTGTATGCCCAGCAGTGGGATTGCAAACTAGTACAGCCATTATGGAAAACAGTGTGGAGATTCCTTAAAAAATTGCAAATAGAACTGCCTTATGACCCAGCAATCCCACTGGAGTTTCAGTTTTAACATCAGTCCTTCCAATGAATAATCAGGACTCATTTATTTTAGGATGGACTGGTTGGATCTCCTTTCAGTCCAAGGGACTCTCAAGTCTTTCCAATACCACAGTTCAAAAGCAGCAATTCTTCAGCACTCAGCTTTCTTTATGGTCCAACTCTCGCATCCATACATGTTTACTGGAAAAACTATAGCTTTGACTAGATGGGCCTTTTTTTCTTGAATATAAAGTAATAAGTGAGGAACAGATGAATATATAAGTACATTATTTAATTGGAGATAGAAAAATTGAAGTTGTTAACATGAATAATTTTAATTTACTTAAAATGTATAAGCAAATTATGGCATAGCAGGAGAGAAAATGAAATATAGAAAAAGGACAGAAAAAGAGAAGAGATTAGAAATATTTCACTTTAGTGGCTATTAGGAATGTAACGGGTAGGTAACTGTTAAGAAATGATAATAATGATGAAACATGAGCAACACATATGGCTAGTTGTGTGGTAGAATAGCAAAGCAGAAAGTAAACACTTTGGTAGAGTGAAAGGGAGATTAAATGTAAACAGAGAGGTTTCAGAATACATGATCTAAAACTACCCCATTTTAAGAGAAAAAGGACCTGTGGCTTAAAAACCTTCCCTGAGTGGTTAAAATGAAGGTTCTGGTCCTTAATTCTGGAACAAGCCGTGAGAGTCTGGTTCTAACAAGTCTAGAACTTCAGTGAGAATCTACAGTTTATTAAGAAGAATCACAAGTGATTTCCATGCATGTTTCAGAAGTATGTACTTTTAAGTTTGAGAGATACTGACATACACTTTACTTCTACTTCTGTGTTGGTATTGCCATGAAAATGGTAAAAGGAAAAGCAGGAGGAATACTGGGTGTTTCCAGGGGGTTTTTCAAGTAGCCAATTATGCAGAAAGAGCTAGAAAGGGACTGTGAGGCCCCAGTACAGCTCTGTTTTGAGAACAGGGAGAGAGAAGGATCTAAGAGTCATGATGGCAGCTGCAGAACTGAAGCTCTGGCAACAGTTGATGTGAGATGAAAATTAATGTTTCTATAGTTACCGAATAATTTGTATAAAGTTAAACCAGTTCTGTGAACTTTCATAGGTTCTTACAGATTTCTCAATATAACCAACTCCAGTAATGAAATGACTGTGATATTATTCCAGAAGTTACAGTTTATAATTTTAAATTTATAGATATCTATAACACAACAACTTTTATGATGAACATTATTATTTTTGAAACTCAATTAATACAGCTGAATGTCAGCTTGGGAAAATTACGGCATGACATTGTCACTCATGAAAAAGTATTTGAATAATCTCTTTATAATGCCCCCATTTGTAGTTGGAAGTTATTGTTGCCGATCATGTGAACACAACAAACTTTTTATAAAATGTTAATATTTTGAATAATTTGGAGTGAGATGTTTAAGGATAGTGATATTTAAGAGTCAAAATATTAAATGTGAGGATATATACATTTTAGTTTAAAACATGTAAATACCCACTTTCAATATGGATTGCTTGATGTTATTTGTATATCTCCCTGACACCAGAAATATTTGTAATAATTACTTTAATTTGATAATTTTTTAATGAGAATAAAACTTTAGTTAGAGGTTTTAACATTTTGCATTTTTGTAAGCACAGTTTCAAAGCAGATAGTTATTCAGTTACAAAAATATGAAAGGCACCTCTACCAACAGCCTAAAACACAAATTCCAATCTATAATGTTTTTGGCAACTTTTTTTTTTCCTAGTCGTGCATTTTGTCATATAACAGTTTTCAAATAACTTCCAATTATATAATGAAATCCTTGCAGAAGCCCTGGGAGATTATGGTTTGTGGAGTTAATTCACAAATAACATCTTTCTTCAGTAGATTTTAAACCATGGAAGAAAGATTGTCATCTTTTGTCATTTTAATTTTCTCTAATGTATACAAATATGTTAATGCATAGTTGAAAACTAATAGGTTCAGACAAATTTGAGTCCCCAAAGAATATGCTGTACAATTAGTTTTCTGTCACAGTAAAATGTATACAAATTCTTTGAGATCATATTAAACTAACAAGATGATGCAAGGTACAAGTGATTTTATAATAGCTTTATTAAGATATAATTCTCATACCATAAGTATATTTTTTCATGAAACTTTTTAAAGTGTACAATCAGTGGCTTTAATGTACAGGTAGTCAGCATTGCACAACCAGCACCACTATCCAATTTTATAATGTTTTCATGATCTGAAAAGAAATCCTGTACTTATTGGCAGTCATTCACCTTCTGCTCACCCTTCAGTTCCTGAAAACCGCTAATCTGCTTTCCGTGTCTATAGAATTTCTCAGATATTCAAATGGTCTTCTATCCAAGCCTGAGATGGCACACCCTGTCCAGGATTCAGTCCATATCTTATTACTGTACTGTTACAGAGTAGAGTTTAAGGGAGCAGGGGTGGGGGGTGGTAGGTAGCCTCTCATGATTAAAAAAAAAAAAAAGTCACTTGAGCTAGAGTTTCAGGCATTAATGCTGCCTTCTAGCTAGAGAATTAATGAAAATAGGGGGAAAAGATGGGTATGTTGTCTATACTCAGGGCCATTTCCTGGAAGTCACTCGGTCTACTTCCACACACATGCATTTTCCAGAGTTTAGTCTCATAACACCAAGACTAAGAATCTTTTTCCAAGCAGCCACTAACCTACTTAGAAGTCAGCAGCCCTTTACTAAAAATAGGGAAAGATAAATATTGGAGGATAACTGGAACTCTCTGTCATCCTTATGAAAGATTTTAGACTCTTACGGCAACATATGTAGTGGCTTTTGATAGTGGCAATAAAATATAAAATCATTAAGTGCCGTATTTGTAACCAGGATATAAAAAGTATGAGAAAAGACCATATTTATCTTGTTCATCATTTAACATCATATTCTGGAATAATAGTGACTGACATATAGTTGCTCAGTAAATATTTATTGAATAAGTAAGTGGATTATTGAGTTAACTTTAGGTAGTTGGATCTGTTGTTTCCAGTTAGAGTTAAATATCATATTTACAAATTATCTAATCTTGGGATGAGTTGATAATTCCAAAACTTATCTCTATCACTCTAACTTTCCCGGGATTTAAGATCTGTTTTGAAAGAAATGATCTAGACATTGAAAAGACATTGAGAAAGTTTGGGTGTTACTGAGCTAAGGTAAAAAATCTAATACCTAAATACAGTGTCATTTTCTTCCTAGGAAACTGTCTAGCAATTATTTCTTTATTGAAGTATTGCATTATTTATGTAGGTGTTTATTAGTTATTTACTGAGATTTTACAATATGCCAAGCTTCACTGAAACTACTTTTTTTTTCCTCTCATACATGTAGTCTGCAATTATAATGGGAATTGTATTTCTGAGTAGATAAGGTTGACACTCTTCAAAGAATTAAGAGTTCAAACTTTGGGCTTTTAAAAAATAAACACATTATTTGCAATTTTCTAACTAGATAGACGGCTATCTGGTTTCCCAAGAAAGCGTTTCTGATACCTTAATCAAAAACTGCATATATATTGCACAAAATGTACATATTTTATAAAATATAATGTATTTTAAAATTCATTGGCAGAAAATTATAGAAATTGGCATACTGTTAAATAATGTATAGTTTCAATTTATCATTTAATAAACTAGGCACTATGGAGCTAACTATCTAAAATTAATCATAATATGTTGGAGTGTAAGACTGGAGGAATTTATTTACTATTATTGTAGATTTATTTTAAAAATTTGAGAGTATAGTTGTATCTCTGCTTTATGGAGTTGAAGTTTTAAGTTTCATTCTAAATAGAATACAATGAAAACTCAATTTCTTTCACAATTCCTCCTCATTAAAAGAATCTGAATTTCTATGCTACATGTAACTAATAGAGTAGGAGAGTTTGTATTTAAAATTCAGCTGTACCATTTCTACCTCTTGTGCTCTTGTGTACATTTTAAAATTTCTCTATTGTCGTGTGTGTGTGTGTGTGTGTGTGTGTGTGTGTGTGTAGGTAAATTGACCAGTCCTGTCCAACTCTTCGCAACTCCATGGGCATATGTACAAAAATTTCAATTGGTGTATCCAATGAGTTCACTCCCCAATGGCAATACTTAGCTTCAACCAAATATTGTTTCTAATACTTAACTTTTTAACATGTGCCTCAAATTTAACCGGATGCACCTCTTGATTAAAGAGGTAAGAATGGGGAAAAGTCACTATAATTCTTTGAATGACTTTATGAAGTATAAGATTCAGATCAACTAGGTTATAAGCATTCAGATCAACTGGGAAAGGTTTCCCTTTTAATCAACATCAGTAGACTTTTTCAAGTCATCTTCTCCTTCCTTGCTCCTGTAGGGAAAATGCAAGGAGAAAGTAGTTGAATAGTGAGTTTAGGACATCTGCAAAGTTAGTCCATGTGCACTGGAATTAGCAAAAAGGATAGGCAGCAGAGACATCTGTAGAGGGCTATTAAACAGAATAATGACTTGGGGCAAGGAGACCTGAAGGCATGGCCAGTAACTGGAGTGAAACACAGATGTGTATAAGAGACAGATGTATAGTTTCAATTTATCATTTAATAAACTAGGCACTATGGAGCTAACTATCTAAAATTAATCATAATATGTTGGAGTGTAAGACTGGAGGAATTTATTTACTATTATTGTAGATTTATTTTAAAAATTTGAGAGTATAGTTGTATCTCTGCTTTATGGAGTTGAAGTTTTAAGTTTCATTCTAAATAGAATACAATGAAAACTCAATTTCTTTCACAATTCCTCCTCATTAAAAGAATCTGAATTTCTATGCTACATGTAACTAATAGAGTAGGAGAGTTTGTATTTAAAATTCAGCTGTACCATTTCTACCTCTTGTGCTCTTGTGTACATTTTAAAATTTCTCTATTGTCGTGTGTGTGTGTGTGTGTGTGTGTGTGTGTAGGTAAATTGACCAGTCCTGTCCAACTCTTCGCAACTCCATGGGCATATGTACAAAAATTTCAATTGGTGTATCCAATGAGTTCACTCCCCAATGGCAATACTTAGCTTCAACCAAATATTGTTTCTAATACTTAACTTTTTAACATGTGCCTCAAATTTAACCGGATGCACCTCTTGATTAAAGAGGTAAGAATGGGGAAAAGTCACTATAATTCTTTGAATGACTTTATGAAGTATAAGATTCAGATCAACTAGGTTATAAGCATTCAGATCAACTGGGAAAGGTTTCCCTTTTAATCAACATCAGTAGACTTTTTCAAGTCATCTTCTCCTTCCTTGCTCCTGTAGGGAAAATGCAAGGAGAAAGTAGTTGAATAGTGAGTTTAGGACATCTGCAAAGTTAGTCCATGTGCACTGGAATTAGCAAAAAGGATAGGCAGCAGAGACATCTGTAGAGGGCTATTAAACAGAATAATGACTTGGGGCAAGGAGACCTGAAGGCATGGCCAGTAACTGGAGTGAAACACAGTGGACTGAGACTCAGAGAATCAGAGACTCAGCGTACAGTCAAGTCTCTGCCATCAGTTGGTTCAGTGACTTGGACCAAGAAAGTCTGAGTGTGCATTATTGAAGATTTAACTCCACATGTGCATTTCAATTTGCATAAAAAACAAAAAATGTAAATATTTNATCAGAGACTCAGCGTACAGTCAAGTCTCTGCCATCAGTTGGTTCAGTGACTTGGACCAAGAAAGTCTGAGTGTGCATTATTGAAGATTTAACTCCACATGTGCATTTCAATTTGCATAAAAAACAAAAAAATGTAAATATTTACACTTAATTGATAGTACTAGTTTATTTTCCACTAATATTTGACAGAAGAATGTTAGAAATATTTTATTTCATTCTTCAAGTGGTTCATAGTACTGTCAAAATCATTTCCACACATAATTTCTACTAAGAATTAAATACTATTTTTATCAGATAAAATATGTTATATAATGTTTCCTTCATTAGCAGTAAAAAAAGGATTTAATGGTTAGAAACCTGAGAGAAACATATCCTCCAAACCAACACCACTCATAAGGAACTGGCACAATATATAGATTCAATCTATTATAATTTGTATGTTTTATGAATTTTTATTGGGTTGACTAAAAAGTTCATGTGGGTCTTTCCGAAGTACACAGCACAGAAAAATGCGAACAAACTTTTTACCCAACAAGATAATACATTACGCAATACTGTACCTGCCTATATATGTCATTCATGAGTTTTCTAAAAGGTTCATGTGAAAGTGAAGTCACTCAGTCATGTCCGACTCTTTGCGACCCCGTGGACTGTAGCCCGCCAGGCTCCTCTGGCCATGGGATTCTCCAAGCAAGAATACTGGAGTGCGTTGCCATTTCCTTCTCCAGGGGATCTTCCCAACCCAGGGATCTGAACCCAGGTCTCTTGCATTAGCAGGCAGATGCTTTATCCTCTGAGCCACCGGGGAAAAGGTTCATAAATGCTACTAATTTCTTCACTGAGGGTAGAAATGAAATCTTCAGTTTCTTTATTTTGTTGATAGAAAACAGTATCTACCAGAAGCAAATTTAAGGGCTTAGTAAATGTGTGTTGATTAGTAAGTTACCACTGCATCAAAATGATAAAACTGTTGCAAAGCATGTTAACTACTAAATATGATCACATGTAATAGTAATCAAATGTCTTGATTCAGTGAACATAATGATAGCCAGTTTCATAAAGAGCTACTGTTAAATATCTTAAACAATTTAAGATGTAAACAAACTATGGAATACTACATGACCTTTAATATGATAACATAAAAGATTTATATTCATGAATAGCTATATATTACCCACTGATTAAAACACATCAGCTGGAGAGTGGTGTAATAACCATATTTGCACATGTGTGTGCATGCATGTATATGATAGCATATGTGTGTGTGTATTTGACACTGTTAACTGAGTGTAACTGAGAAGACTTTCTAAAATATATTTTGTTTACAAATATATCCCTTACCCATAGTCCCACAAGAAGCAAGAGACAATAAAAATTCTCTGCTTGTTTGTCATCCCTTCATTAAAGAGCTGAAATTAGAGTAATTAATCTCAAATCACAATAATTTGATGTGAACTGAGTAATGGCAATGCTATTTTAGACAAATATTGTAGTCAAAATATGTACCCTAATTACACATGCAATACATTTTTTCATGATATTGAATCACTATTTAACATTTTTTGATCTTAAATTAAAATGCAATGTCTTTACTAATACAAAATGTTTCTGGTTGTACTTTATTTAGGTCTCAGGGTGGTGAACTTTTTCTTTGAATTCCTAACCTGTGAGCCTGTGGTAAGATTATGATTAATATACTAAATTATATGATTTATTTACCTGTTACCTCTGCTTGATTAATAACAGTAAAGGGAATTTGCTTAGGTAATTTGATACTTTAGTTTTACATAAATGTTTGAAGAAGCTATGCAATATTTTCTATCAAATGTTTATGTTCTTGAGTAGATTATAGTAATATAGTCAACTGATAGTTATTTGAAACAGTCTTTGATAGATTCCTAAGTGAATTTGAAGCATTGCTCAGAGAGGTAAAGATTTATACCATGGAGAAAATTTGTTTGACTCTGAATGACAGTATTATATATTAAAATTTTTATAGTGAGGTTCATTTGATGCCACTGAATAGGGCAATNTTTGATAGATTCCTAAGTGAATTTGAAGCATTGCTCAGAGAGGTAAAGATTTATACCATGGAGAAAATTTGTTTGACTCTGAATGACAGTATTATATATTAAAATTTTTATAGTGAGGTTCATTTGATGCCAGTGAATGGGGCAATGAGTTATTGAAAGTTAACTATAACACCTGTCAAGATGTATCAAAATTTGGTTCTTCTATGAAAGTTTGATATTGGAGCTTTAGAGAGTTGAAAGCAAAGCATATAACTATAGAAACAGAAATGATAAGAAATAACTAGTAACTTCTAAGGTGATTTGGAGGGTGTTATTTATTTGTTAATGTATGTGGTTAATACATTCAGTAACGTGTTAAAAGTGTGAAGATGGCTTGCATTTATAATTGATTACTACAGAATATAACTAAACTATGTTTGTGTTGTAAAACTAATTGGGTTATTTTAGTAAGAGAATTTTCAGGACCTATCTGTTCCTTAATAGTAAACTTGATAGAGATTTAGCTTATAATTGAGAGATAAATTACATATAGTATAGACATTTGTATCATACATTTCATATTTTGGCAAAAATGGCATCTTTGGAAACACAGAGACAATGAACTACATCTCTTCTTGATCTTATAAACCAGCATTACTGTTTTATATGATAAAACAGCATTACTTGAAAGGTATATTAAAGAAGTCATTTTAAGTGACTACAGGCAACAACCACCTATGGGAACTCAAAGGTATTCTCTTTGGTGAGACTACTTAGAAATATTCTAGGTATGATTATAAAAAAAGAAAAAAATCACCACATAGAATTATTTGCTCTACCACAAGAACTCTGCTAATAATGGAAGATGTTTTTATAAAATGTCATTTGGATATGAATAGAGTAATAATTTCATCCTTGAGAATTTGTTCTTTAGTTTGTAGCTTGTAGTTTACAAATATAATTAAATGAAATGATAAATCATTTTAACTTAAAAAATGGTGCAAAATACTTGTAAGATTTATTTGAATCTCTAGTCTTTTAAATATTCTTAAATAAGCATATCATACATAGAAAGAATTGCTCATATCTCAGGGCACAGTCTCCATGAGTTGCCATAAAATAAACATACCCATTTAATAAGCACTCATAGAAATTAAAAAACAAAAGGATAAAAAGAGTATATGAAACCCCACCTCATATAGTTACTTTTCTAGTAACTATACCCACAGAGCATATGTACTACTTGAATTCTAGAAGGATAGATTACCTTGCTTACTTAATCACGTTTTATAAATGTAAACATATGGTATGTACTGCTTTGCTTCTCTTGCTCTAAATTACATTTGTAAGATTATATGCATTGGTGAATCACTCATTCCCATTGCTGTGTAATATTAAACTGTATCTAGATTATGGTCCTTTCCCCCATTTGTAAGCATTTGGGTAGACTTCAGCTCTTATAAGTAGTGATTATATGGACATTTGGAACATGTATTTTACGGAATCTGTGTATATATTTTATTGGATATAGAGGATATGTATATGTTCTGCTTTAGTAGATACTGACATTTTATCAAAATGGTTATATCATGTTTCAACACCAGGATGTCAGTTCAGTTGCTCTGTATATTTGAATATACAGTATCTCAGTAATATTTGAGATTTTTCATTCTTCTATTTCAGTTCATTTGATGTGTATAGAGGGATTTTTTTTATTTGAATATCTTAAAGGTATTAAAAACTTTATAATTATTTGTCATTATATATCCTTATATAATTATAGTTTCTACCCTTTTTATTATATACATATGAAAGTTGAATCCTAAGCTGGATATGTTCACTAATATACTGGAGTGGATCAACTTGATTCATAAGAACCAACTGTTGTGTGAAGAATTTTGAAAGCTGCTTATTAGTTTGAAAACGTGCCATGGTAGAAACATTTACATAACATACATTGGCAAACATTTGAAAACCGGGCTTTAACTTTTTTCTCGGAAAGCTAGTTTTTAAACATTTACCCAGCATGACACTGGATACTTACATTGTATATGAAACCATTTGGTGGAATTCTTATCTCGTGATAGTATCTTTTGATGGATAGAATTCTTCATTTTAATTTATTCTACTTTATTATTTCTTATGTGATTAGGATTTTTATGTGCTATTTAAGAAATATTTATCTTAGCAGTGATTGTTAAGATAGTTTTCTATACTTTAAAATTACCATTTGAATTTTCATATTTAATGATCTCAAGATATTAAAGATAATTCTTCTGTGGTATTATCTTATATACTTAAGATAGTTAGCTGGATAGCTTTTCACTAGGATAGTAAATGCTCTGTGATAGTTACCTTTTTAACGTAAAATTCATATATAAACATGACAACAGTGATATTTGTGTTTAATAATTTGATGTAGCTGTTTATAAGTAATTTGTTGTATGTTATAAAGTTAGTATATATATTTGTGCATTGTCCCCTATAAGTTTCAAATAACACAATCAGATGGCTATTATTTTCAAATTAAGTATATGGTGCTCAGTCATGTCTGAGTCTTTGCGGCCCCCTGTACTGTGCAGCCAGGCTCCTCTGCCTATGAAATTTTCCATGCAAGAGTATTGGAGTAGGTTATCATTTCCTCCTCCAGGGAATCTTTCCAGTCCAGGGATAGAATCTACTTCTCTTGCATCTCCAGCATTGTCAGGTAGATTTACTACTTACACCACCTGGGAAGCACCCAAATACCTAGCAGCATAGCAAACTTAATATGTAACTTTAGCCTTAACTGTAGACAATTTATTTCCATCATGTATTAATGAATGAACAAAGTCTGAAAAACATTCTACAGAATCAGTGAAAAAAAAAACAGCATTCAGAATATTAGGCTAATCTTTTTGCATTCAAATAAATTTATCAAAATACATTTTCTTGTATTCAAAACATTATATCATCTAAATCGAATAAACATATAACTGTAGGAAAGGAAAAATATATACCCAGTCTGAATGCAGAGTTCCAAAGAGTAATAAGGATCCAAAGTAACTAATGTGAAGAAATAGAAGAAAACAATACAATGGGCAAGACTAGACAGCTCTTCAAGAAAATCAAGAAAAATGTTCCAAAGGAACATTTCATGCAAAGATATGCAGAGTAAAGGACAGAAATGGTATGGACTTAACAGAAGCATAAGATATTAAGAAGAGGTGGCAAGAATATACAGAACTATATTAAAAAAAATCTTAATGACCCAGATAATCACAATGGTGTGATCACTCATCTAGAGCTAGACATCTTGGAGTGGGAAATCACGTGGGCCTTAGGAAGCATCACTACAAACAAAGCTAGTGGAGGTGATGGAATTCTGGCTGAGCTATTTCAAATCCTAAAAGATGATGCTGTAAAAGTGCTGCACTCAGTATGCCAGCAAATTTGGAAAACAGCAATAGCCAAAGGATTGGAAAAGATCAGTTTACATTCCAATTCCAAAGTATTGCAATGCCAAAGAATATTCAAACTACCACACAATTGCACTCAGCTCACATGCTAGCAAAGTAATGCTCAGAATTCTCCAAGCCAGGCTTCAACAGTACATGAACCTAGAACTTTCAGATGTACAAGCTGGATTTAGAAAAGGTAGAAGACCAGAGATCAAATTGCCAACATCCACTGGATCATGGAAACAGCAAGAGAATTCCAGAAAAAACATCTGTTTTATTGACTACGCCAAAGCCTTTGACTGTGTGGATCAGAACAAACTGTGGAAAATTATTCAAGAGATGGCAACACCAGACCACCTTACCTGCCTCCTGAGAAACCTGTATATAGATCAAGAAGCAGACTTGTATAGTTAGAACCAGACATGAAACAATAGACTGGTTCCAAACTGGGAAAGTAGTACATTAAGGCTGTATATTGTTACCCAGCTTATTTAACTTACATTTAGCATACATCATACAAATGTCAGGCTGCATGAAGCACAAGCTGAAATCAAGATTGCCAGGAGAAATAGCAATAACCTCAGATATGCAGATGACACCACCCTTATGGCAGATAGTGAAGATGACCTAAAGAACTTCTTGAGGAAATTGAAAGAGGAGAGTAAAAAAGCTGGCTTAAAGCTCAACATTCAAAAATTGAAGATCATGGCATCTGGTCCCATCTCATGGTAATTCGATGGGGAAACAATGGAAACAGCTACAGAATTTACTTCCCTGGGCTTCAAAATCACTGCAGATGATGACTGCAACCATGAAATTAAAAGATGCTTACTCCTTGGAAGAAAAGTTATGACCAACCTAGACAGCATATTAAAAAAAAGAGACATTATTTTGCCAAGTTCCTCAGGTCAAAGCTATGGTTTTTTCAGTAATCATGTATGGTTGTGAGTTGGACCATAAAGAAGACTGTGTGCTAAAGAATTAATGCTTTTGAACTGTGGTGTTGGAGAAGACTCTTGAGAGTCTCTTGGGCAGCTGGAGTTCAACCCAGTCAATCCCAAAGGAAATCAATCGTGAATATTCACTGAAAGGACTGATGCTGAAGCTACAGTACGTTGGCCACCTGATGCGAAGTGCCAACTCACTGGAAAAACCATGATGCTGGTAAAGACTGAAGACAGGAGGAGAAGGGGATGACAGAGGATCAGATGGGTGGANACTGAAAGGACTGATGCTGAAGCTACAGTACGTTGGCCACCTGATGCGAAGTGCCAACTCACTGGAAAAACCATGATGCTGGTAAAGACTGAAGACAGGAGGAGAAGGGGATGACAGAGGATCAGATGGGTGGATGGCATCACCAAGCTCCAGGAGATGGTGATGGACAGAGAAGCCTGGCTTGCTGCAGTCCATGGGGTTGCAAAGAGTCGAACAGCAGTTGAGGAACACTGAACAGAAACCATCATGATAAATATATCATGAAGGATTAATTACAGAGTATGGCTGTGTGAACCTCATTAAGATAGTCAAAAGATATAGATGGTATAGCTAGATAAGTTTTCCCAGGTGACTCAGTGGTATAGAATCTGCCTGTCAGTGCACAAGGTATAGGAGACGGAGGTTCAATCCCTGGGTCAGGAAGATTCCCTGAAGGAAGAAATGGCATTCTCCCCAGTATTCATTCCTGGAAAATCCCATGAACAGAGGAGCCTGGCCAGCTACAGTCTACAGGGCTGCAAAGAGTAGGACGTGACTGAGTACACATGCATAAATAGATAGATATCAATATAGACATGGAACTTAAATTTTTGATGGAATACAGTAGTGTACCACATACCTGTTTTTTGCCTAACAGGAGTGATAATATTAAAACCAGTTGTTTTTTTTTTTAACTCTGAGTTAATTATATAAATGTCTATATGTTTGCCATAGATTGTATAGTCTTTTTATGCAGTTCTGCCAATTGAATGTATTTTTTCCTCTTCAAGTAATGTTTTTGATTTAAATACATTAAATTTTCCCTATAGTAGTCAAAATATTTGAGAGATTTAATGAAACATAATGGAATTAAATATTTTTTCAAATGGAAATTTCAATAGTTTCAATGCACTATTTCTTTTTAGACTGTTTCTTTTTTAATAACTGAGTTTTTATTGCAGGCCATTTCATTGACTTCAGAGTAATCATAACTCAAACAATGGACATGCAAAAGTAAATGATATAAAATTGTGTTTTAACAATTAGTTACTAATTTTCAAATCTTTATAATAGTGAGAAATCTGCTGAGAAAAATTGAGGATTTATAGATTAATTCTTGAAATTAAAGAAAGATGACATTGATTTATTTTCATATATTTGGAGAGAGCCTGGGATTAGTACCCCAGAGTTATTATTCTTTTGAATAGTCTTGCCTGCTTTAAATAGCCAAAGATGAAAAAATATGGAGTGTATGCTAATTATACACTAATTAGCTGATTTTCACTGTTACAGCATTACTAATCACTGTGGGATAATTAAAGCAGGAAGGACAAAGGTGAATGAAAAACTGAAAGGTGTCATGAAGATTGGTTCAAAGACTTTACATGGCAATAATAAGTCTAATCCTGCACTAGTGTTTTAAATAGCTAGATAGTGAGTTTATCTGTGAAATACAGCACAGCTTACACAAACCTTAATTCATGAATCTGTCTGTCCCTGAAGATAAATGACAGTTAAAGGAAAAAAAAAAATCCAGTGAAAACAGACACTGAATAGAAGATAACAGTTAAATATACTTCATTTACACAGGGATTACAGAGTTTAAGGGCAAATAAAGTTCAAAGATACACAGCTGACTTATTGAAGGAGCGAAAACAGTAGAAACTGAAGAGATGTCAACACGTAGAATATTTTATTATATATAATTTGAGCCCCAAACTAAAACAAAATTGAATTATGCAATGAAATTATAATCTGAGAGTACAAACACTCTTTAAAAAGAAAAAAAAATGGTGAAATATATTCAGAAAAAAAAAATTCCAAGTAACTAAGATGTTTTGGCACTATAAATGAAGACTGAGTTTTTTTCTTTTTTGTAGTTAAATGCTATTTTGATTTTGATTTTTAACATTTTATTGTAGTAAAATGCACATAAGATTAAATTTACTAACCTTAGAGTAAAATTATTGGACACAAAATATCATCTGTATATTTTTAGTTCATACGTAATGATATATTCATTTAACTGTTAAAAAGTACAATATTGTTTTTTCTCTCCCTGAAAAGTCATATTTTTAGTTCCTGGCCCAATATCTAGCAACAGCAGATGTTCTCTGAATCTTTGCTATCTAGAAAATCAAGTTTATATAAACTAGGTAGAAGTTTTAGTTTCTTTTGCTAAATAAACCATTTTTTTCTGAAATACATCCTCTTTCCAAACTTTCCTTTCCTCTCCTTCCCTCCCTTCCTTCCTTCATCCCACAAATTCCAACATTTGTGGAGGATTTACTATGCACTATGAAGATGACTGGCTAGTGTTACAATGGTAGAACAGACAAGACATATATATTTATTAATTTTATCATCTAAGAAGAAAAAGGATTATTGTTAAAGTAAGTCTCAATTTTGATAAATATCATGAAAAAATACACTCTCAAATATAAAATAACTGGTACAGAAGTTGATATTTACTGCTTCAAAGGAAAAATAGAGTTTCCTATATGACGGAATGAAGAGAAAAAGGAGTATAAAGAGATTTCTAGCCTTTGAGAAAAAGGGGAGCTTGGAATGTTTGAAGAGGGTAAATAATGTTAGTGTGCACGGATCACAATAAGTAAAAAGGAAGGAGACATGACAAAGGTTAAGTCTTGTTGGTCATGATAAGTGTATTGGATTTTGTTGTAAATGTCATTGGAAGTTTTTGATCATTTTTCCTAAGTGTTTTAAGATAAGTTCTTTGTGGAGAATGAATTAGTGGGAAGTATTTCTAGAAGTGGAAAGGTCATTTAGGAGGAGATATTTGCAGAGTTCTAGAGATAGATGTGATAACTTGAACTAGGATGGGATCTCTGTGATGAATTTACAATGTATTTTGGATACAAAACCAAAAACACTTATTTGATTTGAAATAGATGGTGAGAGAAAAAATGGCAAGCATTAATCCTACATTTGAACAATTGATTGTGAAGCAAAATCATTCACAACTAAGTTGGTTAAGATGGCTTTGGGAGGCAGGTTCTAGTAATAGAATCAATAACTCTATTTGGAATCAAGAATATCTTGTCATACCTCTCTTTTGCAGTTGTTACTTCAAACAAAAACCATTTGAAGGGAAGTAGGGAATGAGGATTCAACGCTGTACATTCTAAGTATTCATTGAAGCCAATGATCTGGCAAACCAGCTTCTCATAGCTAACAGTCCTGGGTTGATGGTTATAGAAGTATGTATGAACTGACGCTGCAAAGGCATATGGCAACTGTTGGAACCCAAGCACTCTGTGGAATGAGGCTGACATTAAATGTACATGTACTGCAACAAACTTCAATAAGCTCTGGGGTTATAATGTGAGTTTATAGTGAGATCTGGACAGTATATGCAATGAAAGGAGTAGCAATGGCTGATTATTCTTTAAAGAAATTATTGGGAAAAAAATAGGAAGAGTTTATTCCAAGGAGCAAAGAATTTCTAATTTTAATGTGAATTCTCACAGGAAAACATAAGCAAACATTAAAATTAAACAGGATAAATTTACTAAAATAGAAAGAAGCTGAAAGGTCTCTATAAACTTCTGTCTTTACTATTATCTTCTCTAGAAAACTGCATCTCTCAACTTGAAAGAATCCAAGTGTAAAGAAAACAGTGTTTTCTTTCATTTTGTTAACCTGCAAAGAAGTTTCTATACATCCATTTCTGCCTTCTTTAACAAGGGTGAAAACATAGGAAGCTTCCCTGTCATTCTTTTCTCCTTCTCTGGAGGTGGGACAACTGATTGCCTTGCTTTGTTTGCATCATGAAATCCCTTATTTCACATATTTACTAGCTAAACGTATCATAGTGGATATCCATTCACAAGACCACAGTCTGACCTGCATTCTGATCCACTTTCCCTGAAAATTTGACCTTGGGAATTTTTTGCACTTAGTTCAAACCATTCCACTGCTAAGGAAAATATATATTATCTGATTATACAACAGAGAGATCTGAATGTTACCATTTAAGGGAAGAAGCACTCATGGGACCATCACCTCTGAAGGTTTTGTATTTTAGTCCAGCATATCCCTAGCTATAATCTTGAGATGACCATATGATATTTAACCTTGATTAACAAATACAGAAAAACTTGGCATTTAATCAGTTGACTTCTCAAAGAGTTTCTCTTTACACATGATAACCATACTTTACGTCAGCAACTGAAGAATTATGATATGGTAAAAGGAAGAAAATTAATACTTTAAGGATCTCAGATATTTAAATCTAACAATTATATATATTGAATTTTCAATCTCAGATTCTAATAAATGGGCTAACTGTGGTTGTTTGATTTCTATTGTTATTTGTGATAGTCACATATTCAATGAGTTTATTTTGATATATAGTTATTGCAAGAATGCAAATATATTTTCTATAAACATACCAGAACATGAATTTGTTTCAACTGATGCATCTCATTCCAATCTGGTGGATGACAAGGAGTTATGATAATGTCATTATGAATAACTTATTATTTTGAAATAAATTGAAAAGTAGAAGGTTTTTTAAACTAATTTGATGTCTCCATTATATGCTTAAGTTAAATCATGATTATTTCAGCACATAAGTAAATTACCATCAAAAATTATAATGGTATCACAAAAAACTTGGCACAGACATTCTGCTGATTCCTGCCACTCTTGCCGCATGCTCTTGAATGGACAATGATCTATATTGTTGTAAAAGGAAATTAAACAAGGCAGAGGATGGAAAAAGCTGAGGGAATTGAAGAAATTTTGTTATTCCAAAATACTTATTACATAAAACTTTTAACAGATTCAATAGTTATTATTCTGATGATACTTCCATTGTATTGGACATTTACAGGAGGTAATGGGAAGAGAGAGAGAAAGACAGACTGAGAAAATAGAGATTATAGATACTGTATTTTGAAGCAGCGTAATTGGGATCCACCTTCCCACTATCTTAAAAACAACATTGTATTGGACATTTATAGGAGGTAATGGGAAGAGAGAGAGAAAGACAGACTGAGAAAATAGAGATTATAGATACTGTATTTTGAAGCAGCGTAATTGGGATTATGCTATCTTCCCACTATCTTAAAAACAACACCATCTAATAATATCCGTGAATCAACGGACAAATCATAAACTCTGAACATCTACAATTTAGGAGCAAGGGTAAGTTTATTTTCCAAGTATGGATTTTTAAATTAAGCTTTTGCCCCAGCTATAAAATCTGTAAAGTGCACATACTTAAGGTAGACTCTCTCCTGGAAAGTATTGTATGAAAAATACTAGGTAAGAGGATCTGTTGTTTTAATAAATCTCTGAAACCATTATTTAAGAGATTAAAGTGTACTTCTTTCTTACAAGTGATAATATTTTTAATCAACCCTCTATCTAACTTCAAACAAAAAATTTGTGAGGTTTGTCTCTAACCTCAAGAGGTTCTAACAGATCTCTTACTAAAATTGGTTTCCCATGTTCATAGGATCTGTCCATCTACTAGCATATAAATCTGTTATAGAGATGGAATTGCCATGACATTATTGTACAATGAGTCTGTTAATAATAGCAGAAGAAACATGCTTATCACTATGATCATTGATTATTTTGTCACTGCAAAGATGTACTTTTAAAAATCAGAGATAATTATAACACATTGACACATGTATTTATTATATTTAAATACCTTTTACCTATTAATCCAATCATTTAAAGTAGAACTATTTTAGTTCAAATTACTCATAAAATTTAATTTTATTCATGAACTTTCACAGTTCCTTAAAAGTATCATTAGTAAGTCAATTGTTCTTATAATGTAAATTTCAAGCATGACAAGTAAAATGTTGTATAAAAGGCTTACCATGCAAAATTATTTTGAATACTATTACTAGAACATTTGCCCACGCATGAAATAGAAACATAACTACAAAATTTTCAGGTCAAACCACAGTATCAGGAAAAGGTTGAACATAAATTAAGAATGAATCCAGTATATTTGGGAGGGACTTCATTTTCTTCTTGAGAAATCAAAGAAGGACACTTATTAAACTTGGTATGAAATTTCTCAAGTAAAACTTAAGAAACCTAACCTTATTAAGGACACACATAACAAAAGCACTGGCTTGTTCAGTGTTTCATTTTAAACTTTTGGAAGTGATTTCAGTTAAGAATATAAATATAAGAAGGAT